>JAQYXR010000450.1:0-87633 GCA_030545055.2 Neoaliturus tenellus | reverse complement strand
AAAGTTAAAGAGCTAGCCGGTTCCTTAACTGTTTTGGCAGTCCAGTACTTCGCTGGTACTAACCAGTTTAATACTTTTTACTTCATTATAGATTTACAAGTTTTTAACATTTTTATATTTTCTTTTTTTAGCGAAAAGTAACCAAGATGCGTGATCCCACAACTTTTTAACACATAAGTTTAGTTTTAACCGTTTCACTACCCTTCAGGTTTAAAATTGTAGCATATTTGAACATTTTTAATGGGTGAGTTCTTTTCAAGTGAACAAATAATTTATTTTACAAAAATGAACCTTTAAACACATCTTATTAAGATTTAATGATAATTCTATTTTTTTGTACTTTTTTCATTGCACCAAGTGCTTAGGTGCGTGATGACGTACCACCCCTCAACAATTCTTTTACCATTCTTAAAATGAAAAAAAAAAAAAACTCACATATACATTATTGCTTTTTTACTTTTAATCTCCAAGGATATTTTCTTATTAGTGCTATGTATCTCCCCCAAATTAACACTAAGGTTTTATAAAATCGTTAACTTTGAGCTCTAGCATTCTAATATGTATATTTCAATTATCCTCTAAACTTCTAACCACATTTTTTCCTGGCCATCGGTTCTATTTATCAACTACTAATGCTTCGGCGGAACCAACTAGGGGGCATGGGGGCGGAGCCCCCATCGAGCCGTAGGCGAGTCTATAATATATACAGCCCCATGTGTAACTGACTGACTCACTGATGATCTTAAAGTCCTGAAGCGACCGTTTAAGATAGAGACTTGAAATTTGGCATGGACATTCTTTGAGATGTTTCAATTTAGGGAAAATCATAAAACTACAACTTCTTTACTTTTAAACTATAAAAAAGGTTCAAAATATAGATTTGTCGGTAACGTAGTTCAGCCGTATCAGCGTATATCACCGCGTGTGGTATCGTAGATCACTCTGCAGGTTTAGTTCTCGCTCATGTTTAAATGATCTCTTTCAATTACACCCGTGTATGATACCATTATTGAATTACGTTAGCATGAATGTCTTGATTAGACGACGGTGTTTTTCTGCATAGAGAGCGGGTTATTTCAGCAATTCTCGCTTTGTTCTAGACAGTATTAATGTCCAAAAACTAAAAATTTTCAGCTTTCAAATTACAAATAATTCTCAAAAGACGAGGTGTCGTAAGGAAGTACGTTGGTTCTTAGAGATGTCGCTTGGAGCGCTATTATAGTCGCTTAGTTCTCGCTTGTATTTAAATGATATCTTTTAACTACACCTCTTCCCGATAATTAATCTCGATTGGGCGCACAGTTGTTTGAGTATGGTTGTCCCTCTGATTGCTGTGTTGTTATTGAAAATGAATTTACTGAATCGAAAGCGTATCTTTACATTCAGGTGATGTCCGCTTTAATTTCTATATTAATTGCTAAAAATATATTAGGTCTTAATACATTTTCTAGACTTTAGTTTTCTCATGCTGGAAAATTTCTTGTAGATTTTCGCACAAAAATTACCTAATACAGTAATTTTAACTTAATTTTCTACTATTTGTATGCTGTCTCTCTATATGAATCCCCAGATTGAATATAGCGCTTCAGTTGATAGTTCTGGTACAGTTTTACTTTGAAGAGTTGAACGTGTCCCAACACGTCTGACATCCGGTCTTTGACCTATTTGCTGCTGTCCAATCAGGCTTAAATTTTAGTTTAGGAATCGATTGAACATATTAAGTTATAGAACAATTGAACTTTCCATTCTTACCTTCGCTAACATTTACCTACTTCCTACGTTTTTTTAAGACCATCTACATATCTGATGACCCATCAGGCTGAGAAATATTAAACTAACCAATTGAATTAAACTCAATAGTAATTTTTCTCGCTGCCACTTTGTTCGTCAAACTTCCTCAATGCAGTGCTCTCACACAAAGTCTCGATTAACCCTATTATTGTTGTAATTGAAAACTATTCTATGCTTATCAATTATTGTAACTCTTTCAGTATATTTTAATTTAATCAATAATCCTTTTTTTGGCTATTATTTCACAATTGGTTTTTTTTTACTACCATTGGTTGAAAATGCATAATGTACGCCGATTTTATGGTTCTTAAGTTGCAATTTTCTTCATTTTAAGACTATATAAAGACTTTAAGACTTCATGATTATCTATAATATATACAGCCCCATGTGTAACTGACTCACTCACTCACTGATGATAGGAAAGTCCTGAAGCCATCGTTGAAGCTAGACACTTGAAATTTGGCATGGACATTCTTTGAGATGTTTCAATTTAGGGAAAATTATAAAACTACAACTTTTTTACTTTTAAACTATAAAAAAGGTAAAAAAATACAGATTTGTCGGTAACGTAGTTCAGCCGTATCAGCGTAAATCACCACGTGGTCGTGGTATCGTAGATCATTTTGCAGGTTTAGTTCTCGCTCGTGTTTAAATGATTTCTTTCAACTACACCCGTGTTTGATACTAATAAGTATTCTATATAAATATGAACGTCCTGTGTAGGCGACGGTAAATCGATGAACTGAGAGCGGGTAATCTCACCAGGGTAAACCTCGCTTTGATTGATACAATATCAATGCCCTAAAACTACAAATTTTCAACTTTCAACTATAAAAATAATTCTAAAAAGACGAGGTGTCAGTAAGGAAGTACGTTGGTTTTTAAGATGTCGCTTGGAGCGCTAATATAGTCCCTTAGTTCTCGCTTGTATTTAAGTGATGTCTTTTAACTACACCTCTTCCCGATTAACATTTGCATTTTGGCGCAAAGTTGTTTGAGTATGGTTTTCCTTCTGATTGCTTTGTTATTATTGCAAATGAAGTTTACTGAATTGCAAGCGTATCTTTACATTCGGGTGATGTCCGCTTTGATTTCTATAGTAACTTAAAGTTAATGTCGCTTAGTTCTCGGTTGTATTTAAATTATGTCATTTAACCACACCTGTTCCTGAAGATGTTTTCGCGACAGTTCGCAGAGCAGTGATCTTAAACGTTGTATATAAACTACGTTAGTGCAAATTTCAGTTTACAGTATATTGTAATATAGCTGTAACTGTAATATTACATTTGTTATAGGGATGGTGAAATAAATTTAATGCACGTACAAAATGTTGATTGAAATGTGAGGTTCTCGTATCGTTTTATTTAAATTCATTTGTTCATATTGGATATTGCTATTACTCTAGTCTTTTGAGAGACGATTGAGCGTAGTGCTGGAATACTTTGTTATAATTATATATTATTAATTTTATCATTGCTATGGTGAGCTCTACGAAGCTTGTGCGAATACTTTAAACATTATTTTAGTACTGCATATTTTTTGCTGCAGTAACGCCCGTAAAGTAAGTGATTAATTGCTAAAAATATTTTAGGTCTTATTACATTTATAAACTTTAGTTTTCTCATGCTGGAAAATTTCTTGTAGGTTTTCGCACAAAAAATTACCTAATACATTAATTATAACTTAATTTTCTACTATTTGTATGCTGTCTCTCTATATGAATCCCCTGATTGAATATAGCGCTTCAGTTGATAGTTCTGGTGCAGTTTTACTTTGAAGAGTTGAACGTGTCCCAACACGTTTGACATCCGGTCTTTGACCTATTTGCTGCTGTTCAATCAGGCTTAGATTTTAGTTTGGGAAACGATTGAACATATTAAGTTATAGAACGATTGAACTTTCCATTCTTACCTTCGCTAACGTTTACCTACTTAGGACGTTTTTTTTTAACCATCTACATATCTGATGACCCATCAGGCTGAGAAATATCATAATAACCAATTGAATTAAACTCAATAGTAATATTTCTCGCTGCCACTTTGTCCGTCAAACTTCCTCAATGCAGTGCTCTCACCTAAGGTTAACCCTATTAATTAACCCTATTATTGTTGTAATTGAAAACTATTCTATGCTTATCAATTATTGTAAATCTTTCAGTATATTTTAATTTAACCAATAATCCTTTTTTGGCTGTTATTTCACAATTGGTTTTTTTTACTACCATTAGTTGAAAATGCATAATGTACGCCGATTTTATGGTTCTTAAGTTGCAACTTTCTTCAATTTAAGACTATATAAAGACTTTAAGACTCCATGATTATAGTACCTAATGCCCTGTGCCGTGGGCAAATTTAAAAGCTTATTACTGTATTATTTATTGTGAGTAGTAAGTATTGGCTGCTTCTGTTACTGTCGTTGGAGTTGAGCCCTCAACTAGCCTGTTCATTGTATGAGGTTTTGACAGTAATTTACGGAATTGGGGCAACCAATTATTGGGTTGGACCCTCCATCAAGCATAACACCTAGAATATTTTCATAAATAATATTTATTTCACAGCTCAATTTTTTTAAACTATTTACTAAGGAGGGGTATTAAAACCTACTAATAGGAGATTATAAAAGTTATTTTTACTATTGATTGTGAATTTAGAGTATTAGATGGTTTTGTTTCTGTCTTGGGTGTCCAGATCTTATGTGGAACTAAACTATTTCAAACTTGACTTTTTATTAATTCAAACTTTGGCCGACTAATTTTTTTATTATTGTTTTTTTACTTTTAATCTCCAAGGATATTTTCTTATTAGTACTATGTATCCCCCCAGATTAACACTAAGGTGTTATGAAATCGTGAACTTTGAGCTCTGGCATTCAAATTATAACGTCATTAGATATATCTATGACTAAACGACAACTCTAATTTGGGCTTTAACTTCTCAGGGGCAACCCCTAAGGGGGCATGGGGGCGGAGCCCCCATCGAGCCGTAGGCGAGTCTATAATATATACAGCCCCATGTGTAACTGACTGACTGACTGACTCACTCACTGATGATCTTAATTTCCTGAAGCGACCGTTTAAGCTAGAGACTTGAAATTTGGCATGAACATTCTTTGAGATGTTTCAATTTAGGGAAAATCATCAAACTACAAATTTTCAACTTTTAAAGTATAAATAAATGCAAAAAAGCCGAAGTGTCGGTAAGGAAGTACGTTAGTTCTTAACGATGTCGCTTGGAGCGCTATTATAGTCGCTTAGTTCTCGCTTGTATTTACATTATGACTTTTAACTACACCTGTTCCTGATCGTGTGTCTAGGTTAAACGCACTAATGTCAGCATTTCGATTCCCTTTTCGCTTATAATATATAAATTACTTATATCTCTCTTAGATATATATACGTGCACTGTGTACAGGGATTCTTCATGATTGTTTGCTTATTTGCTCCCATTTTAGTTCTCGCTTGTATTTAAATAATGACTTTTAACTATAACTGTCACCTGTTCCTGTTTTGTTTACGTAGGGGCGCACGATTACGATTGTCCTCATATCGATTCCCATATTTCTTAAATTATTATTATCTTTTTCATGTACACAGTTTCATAACATACAGTAATACCCAATGTTTACTTACAAAATATTCCTCTTTTTAGTTCTCGCTTGTATTTAAATTAAGACTTAACTACGCTTGCTCCTAATATTAATTTCTAATAATAATTATCTACGTTACGATGTCCTATGATTGTATTCATCCCCATAGCTAAAACGTGCAGTGTGGTGCAACTACAGTATGTGCGTTTGCTTGGAATTGCTTAAATGGTGAATTCCCTTCACTCATTATCGGTGGATTTTTGAAATTAATTTTCTTTAATTATCTTTTTATCTTGAAATTATGTTTCTTGTGTTTTTTTTGTCTGTGATTACATAAAGGCTACCTACATTAAAACTTATAATTTTATTTCATTTTATTCATTTTGAACACACCAATTACCTCCATCATGTGCCCAAAATTTTAACACATCAATTTTTTAGCAGGCTATCTAGAATATTTACATAGTCCATTATTATTTCACAACTCCATTTTATCTCACTATTACTTATATTTAAAATTCGCATTGAAGGTTTCATTTATTTTTAATGAGATTTTGCTGTACATTTTGTATTTTTTCTCTATACAAGAACCTAGATTTACTGTCTAAGGACGCCTAAGAATAAACAATTAATTATTGTTATAGTTTTCGTAAGTGATTTGGCAAAACCATGGTCAATACCAACATTCTTTACATAAAGTAAGTTTTTTAATTTTTTTATTGATGGACTTTTTTAGGCCAATTATTTTTTTTTATTTCAACCGTGCACCTATAGTTGTATTTTTATCCAAGCAAGGCACTTAGGTTAACAATTATTAATGTGAACTTTTGCATCGATTTGGAAATGTTTTAGGATGTTTTGTTATTTGTTTGCTTAAGTGTGGTAAATTTTTTAATGAATTAAGGGAGACTAGGGAGAGAGACAAAAATAGCCTTAAGCTTTTTATTAGTATTGACTGTGAGTGAGTAAAGTTAAAGAGCTAGCCGGTTCCTTAACTGTTTTGGCAGTCCAGTACTTCGCTGGTACTAACCAGTTTAATACTTTTTACTTCATTATAGATTTACAAGTTTTTAACATTTTTATATTTTCTTTTTTTAGCGAAAAGTAACCAAGATGCGTGATCCCACAACTTTTTAACACATAAGTTTAGTTTTAACCGTTTCACTACTCTTCAGGTTTAAAATTGTAGCATATTTGAACATTTTTAATGGGTGAGTTCTTTTCAAGTGAACAAATAATTTATTTTACAAAAATGAACCTTTAAACACATCTTATTAAGATTTAATGATAATTCTATTTTTTTGTACTTTTTTCATTGCACCAAGTGCTTAGGTGCGTGATGACGTACCACCCCTCAACAATTCTTTTACCATTCTTAAAATGAAAAAAAAAAAACTCACATATACATTATTGCTTTTTTACTTTTAATCTCCAAGGATATTTTCTTATTAGTGCTATGTATCTCCCCCAAATTAACACTAAGGTTTTATAAAATCGTTAACTTTGAGCTCTAGCATTCTAATATGTATATTTCAATTATCCTCTAAACTTCTAACCACATTTTTTCCTGGCCATCGGTTCTATTTATCAACTACTAATGCTTCGGCGGAACCAACTAGGGGGCATGGGGGCGGAGCCCCCATCGAGCCGTAGGCGAGTCCTAAATATATACTCCCGCATGGGTAACTCACTGATGTATATAAAAGTTCGGACGGAACCGTTCAAGCTAGAGACTTGAAATTTGGCATTCTATTAGCTGCCACGATTTACATTCATTAAAAATTCTAAAAACTAGTAATTTTTCACTTTTAATATATAAAAAAAGTAAAAAATATAGATTTGTCGGTAACGTAGTTCAGCCGTGAGACCGTATATCACCGTTGAGGTAAAGGTAACGTAGATCACCTTGCAGGTTTAGTTCTCGCTCGTGTTTAAATGATCTCTCTCAACTACACCCGTGTTCGTATTTTTCATTGCATTTCATCGTGGGTCTAGGCACTGTTAATCTTGATAATCTCGATGGTTGGTTACATACAGTACTGAGAGCGGGTCATGTCAACAGGGTGTTCCCGCTATGATTCTAACAGCAACAACGCCCAGTGTGTTAGAGTGTATCTAATGCAGCCTAGCATGGAAGTTCGTTAAGGGTGAATTTTCATCTCCTATCATTGTATTTAGAAGTGAATCACTCTTTAAAATAGTACTCAAAATATTCATAACTAATGCCAGCTAATATTGTGTGTTTCTTTAACGTTTTGTTGGCCCTTTGCCCTCCAGTCAGTTTCTAAGTTAACTAATTTATTTATGTGGTTTACCATATGTAGACGTTATTTTTAATAATGCCTGTAATATTATTTAGTTCCTTCAATATTGCGCATGCACATATCTTGGACGGCTCCGATATCATTAAAAGTACCAAACATAAAAAATAAATGTTATGAATGCCAATATTATGTCTTTTTAATCTACCTGTTAGGCGAAACTGGTTGTTTTACAATTGATTGTCAGGTAACTGATTGTTTTGAATTGTTTGTTGTTACTTAGCGATTTTTTACATTGTTTGTTACTTACTGACTTAAAACTTTGGTTTCCAACTACTTGAGGTAAATTTGTAATTTTTAACTAATGTTTGAAATACTTTTGTCTGTAATTACAGTAATATTGTATTAAGAAGCTTGAAGTTTTGTATTAACTTAGCTTGACGGTGATATTAAAGGAAAATTCACTATATTTAGAAGTTTAACACTCTAAAAATATTGAACTAAAAAATCATAATTAATGATTGCTAATACTCATATCATATGTATTAACCTGTTCAATATGAACAATTACTTTGTTACTTAAATAGTTTTCGAATGAGTAACATAAATCTAACCAACATTTCATTTTTGTCGTATCTCAAGACCGTTATTTTAAGACCGTTTTACAACTTTTATTATTACTGAATTTGGTATTCTGTAATTTGCTACTAGGCCTAACTACAGTTATATTGTATTTGAAGTTCGAATTTTTATTCACTGAACTTGTTTAGTATCCCTGTAACTCCAACAGGATTTATTAGTAGTAATTATAATAATTATTCTTAAATTATAACATACAGTACATTTTTATTTTGCATCGAATAGTATTTTTGTGATTAGCCTGTGGCGGGTTCATAACAGTTTGTTCATGTTGTCCTATTTTTTGTTTTTGTGAAGGTATTTATTTTTTCATTGATCTGCAAAATAGTTTATTTAGCTTAGCCATCCTACATTTTCATCTATTTTATCCAGATATTTTTTTCATACTTTTTGCGCTAGGAGGGTGAGGCAAGGAATGGCGTCACATCCCCTGACGACTAGTTTACTACAGTATAATTTTAAAATCTATACTAGTACTCAGGTATAGTAGGTACGTAGAAACTACACATACACCAACACTCATAACATAATCAGTACAGTTAGAGTATCAAACAAAATTAATAAGTTTAACTTAAAATATTATGGGAAGATTTTAAATGTTGGAGACTTGGTAAACTACAAACTCATTCGGCGAACACAACGAGGGTTATGGGGGTTGAGGCCTCAACTACCATGTTCAGTGCTTGAGATTTTTACGACAATTAAAGAATAGGGGCAACTAATTTCTGGGAAAGGGGGTGGAGCCTCCATATACCATAATACCTAGAATATTTGCATAGTCGATTATGATTTCACAATTCTCAATTTTTTTTACGAACTAAGGAGAACTAGGATGTGGTTTTAAAAAAACGAGCTACAGGCGATTTTCGTATTAGCCGGTTTTCTTACTGTCTTAGCGGGCAGTTCTTCGGTGGGCCTCACCTGCTATTCATTATCGGTGGATTTTTTAAATTTCTAATATCTTTCTTCAGTATTTTTTGCCTTTCATTACATACAGCGTACCTCAATTAAAACTTATAATTTTATTCCACTTTTATTCATTTTGAATGTATCAACTACCCACATCATGTGGCCAAAATTTTATCACATATTAATTTTTAAGCATGATATCTAGAATATTTACATAGTCCATTAATATTTCACAACTCGATTCTATCCCTACAATTACTTATATTTAAAATTCCCATGGAAGGTATTGATTATTTTAGGTGAGATATTGCTGTTCATTACTTATATAAATATTTGTTGATTTCCCTAAATGTTTTTTTTTCTTTATACAAGGACCTAGATTTACTGTCTAAGGAGGCCTAAGAATAAACAATTATTGTATAAGTTTTCGTAAGTCATGATATGACAAACCCATTGTCAATATCAACACTCTTTATCTAAAATAAGTTTTTCCATTTTTTTATTGGTGAAATTTACTAGGCCGACTATTTTTTTTATTATTACAACTATGCACCTATTATAGTTTTATTTTATCCAAGCAAGGCATTTAAGTTTACAATTATTAATGTGAACTTTTGCATCGATTTGGAAATGTTTAGAATTTTTTATTTATTTTCTTAAGTGGGGACAGTTTTTTTATGAACTAAGGGAGACTAGGGAGAAAAATAAAAAAGCCATAAGCAATTTTCAAACTTTTTATTAGTATTGATTGTGAGTAAAGTTAAATTGGCAGTCCAGTACTTCGGTGGTACTAACCAGTTTAATAATTTAAACTTAATTATTGATTTAAAAGTTTTTCACAATTTTTATACGTTATTTCCTTTTTTTCGCTAAGTAACCAAGAAGCGTGATCCCACAACTTTTTAATCCATAAGTTTTGTTTTAACCGTTTCTCTACCTTTCAGGTTTAAATTTGTAGCATATTTAAACATTTGTAATGGCTGAGTTCTTTTCAAGTGAACAAATAATTTTTCTTACAAAAATGGACCTTGAAACACATTTAATTCAAATTTAATGTTAATTCTATATTTTTGTACTTTTTTCATTGCACCAAGTTCTTAGTTGCGCGATGACGTAATGACCCTCAACAATTCTTTTACCATTCCTTAAATATATAAAAAAAACTCACATATAAATTGAAGATACACTCGCAGCCAGTAAAAAGCTAAGATAATAATTATTTTATTATTGATTTTTTACTTTTAACCTCCAAGGATATTTTCTTATTTGTGCTATGTATTAACACTAAGGTTTCATGAAATCTTGAACTTTGAGCTCTGGCATTCAAATCATAACTATGAAAGATACATCTATGACTTAACGACGACTCTAATTTGGGCTTTAACTACTTAGGGGCAACCCCTAAGGGGGCATGGGGGCGGAGCCCCCATCGAGCCGTAGGCGAGTCTATAATATATACAGCCCTATGTGTAACTGACTCACTGACTGACTCACTGATGATAGTAATGTCCTGAAGCGACCGTTTAAGATAGAGACTTGAAATTTGGCATGGACATTTTTTGAGATGTTTCAATTTAGGGAAAATCATAAAACTACGATTTTTTTACTTTTAAACTATAAAAAAGGTAAAAAAATATAGATTTGTCGGTAACGTAGTTCAGCCGTGTGAGCGTATATCACGGTTTGGGTAACGTAGATCACTTTGCAGGTTTAGTTCTCGCTCGTGTTTAAATGATCTCTTACAACTACTACCGTGTTTGATACAAATATTGTATTTCATGCGAACATGAACATCTCCATGTACACGAAGGTGATTCGATGCATTGAGAGCGGGTTATTTCACCAGGGTAATACTCGCTTTGATTTTATTATGCCCAAAAACTACAAATTTTCAACTTTCAAATTATAAAAATACCGAGGTGTCGGTAAGGAAGTAGGTTGGTTCTTAAAGATATCGCTTGGAGCGCTATTATAGTCGCTTAGTTCTCGCTTGTATTTAAATGATGTCTTTTAACTACACCTCTTCCTGATAATTACTCTCAATTGGTTGCATAGTTGTTTGCGTATGGTTTTCCTTCTGATTGTTGTGTTATTATTGAAAATGAAGTTTACTGAATCGAAAGCGTATATTTACATTTAGGTGATGTCCGCTATGATTTCTATATTAACTTTAAATTAAGGTCGCTTAATTCTCGGTTGTAACGTTTTTCTTCTATCTCCTGAAATTTACAAGTTTTTATTTGAGTTGGGTGAGGCATTGGATTATGTCAATTTCCCCATAATTGTATCTCTATTTAGTACCAGGTTAACCGAGCCTTGCTCGTTGGTTTTAATTGACTTTTGTTATAGTGTCATGGTAATCAAGATATTAAATCTACACAAGACTCTTCACAGCTAACAGCTGTTAAAAAACTGCTTAAAATTTATGTTCCTTTATTTTTGTTTACTTTTAGTTGTTATTTCGTTACCAAAATAGCAACCTATAAGACCAATGTTAAATATAACGATTTTGTTAACTTAAATTTAGACCAACTTAGATTTTTCCTGGGACTGAGGCTGTTTCTAAACTTAATTTTGGGCCAAAACACTTTTAAGTGCAAAGTTTAAGCAAAATCTAACAGCCACATTTCGAGATCGTGGAACACACATCCCTTCAGACATAGCTCGTATTATATTATAGGATAGGATACATAAAATTTATAGAAATTTAAAACTTTATAATTAGCTACCGAACAGAGGAATATTTGTTACCATAACTACTACTATTAAATATAATGATAGCAACAACAACAAACATAACTCTTTTAATTGAAATTTCTTTTCATCTAACACAACAACAATCGTCTTATCTAAAGTTATTTTTACCAGCATAACACCTAAAATATTTACATCAATCATTATAAATTTACAGCTCAAAACTTTTAAACGAATTTTAATTACGAAGGGATATTAAAACCGATTCATATGAGTTTTTAAAATCTTTGTTTACTATTGATTGTGAATTTTGTATATTTGACAGTTTTGTTACTGTCTTGACTGTGCAGTTCTTCCGTGGAACTAACGTATTTTAAACTCGACTTTTTATTAATTTACGAATTTAGGGCAACCCCTTGGGGGGGGGGTCTAGCCTGTTCGGTACTAGAGACTTAGAGCAATTAACAAATTTGGGGCAACCCTCTAAGGGGGCATGGAGGCGAAGCCCCCATCGAGCCGTAGGCGAGTCTAACATATATACTCCCGCAGGTGTAACTCACTGATGTATATAAAAGTTCGGACGGAACCGTTCAAGGTAGAGACTTGAAATTTGGCATTCCCTTAGCTTACATGACTTACATTCAGAAAAAATTCTAAAAACTAGCAATTTTTAATTTTAAATAAATAAAAAAGGTAAAAAATCTAGTTTTGTCGGTAACGTAGTACATCCCATGTTAGAGCATAACATCGTGTCGGCAATGTAGATTACTTACCAGGTTTAGTTCTCGCTCGTTTTTAAATAATTTCTTTCAACTATACCCGTGTTTGAAACGTTTTCATTATAAATTTACAAGACGTGTTGTAAAGGTGTAATTTTCTTTTGAATAATTCCTATTTGGGAATTTTAAGATCACCCAGTCCTTTTAGAGAGAAACATGAACTTATTATGATTTACTGCTATAGCTTCAATAACAGTTAATGCTATAGAGTATCTGAGACATAGCGAATACTGTATTTCATTTTACTACAACTTTGTTTGAGATATACTTAAGCCGATATAAAGAGCTCGAAGAAAGGAGCTTTACCTAATTTCTAGGGGTTTTAGGGGTGACACACTGCGAAACATTTCATATAATTTTGCTGCATGTAGCTGAATTTTGCATTTTGCTTCCCGATAAGCTTGAAGTTTTCTATTAACTTAGCTTTAGTATTAAAATTAAATTCATTGTATGAAAAAGTGTAACACCCTAAAAAAATTAAACTTAAAATTTCATAACTATTGCCAGCTAATATTATGTGTTATTTTTAACGTCTTGTTGGTCCTTTACCCTGCAGTCAGTTTTAAGTTAACTTATTTATTTATGTGGGTGGTTTACCATTGTAGACATTTTTTATAACGACTGTAATTTTATTTATTTCCTTCAATATTGCACATGCACATATCTTGTACGGCGCCGATATCAATAAAAGTACCAAACATAAAAAATAATTGTGATGAATGCCAATATAATGTATTTTTAATTTGCCTGTTAGGCGGAACGGGTTGTTTTTCAATTGATTGCTAGGCAACTGATTGTTTTGAATTGTTTGTTCCTTAGCGATGTTTTACATTGTTTGTTACTTACTGACCTAAAACTTGGGCCTCCAACTACTTGAGGTAAATTTGCAATTATTAAATAATATTTGAAATACTTTTGTCAGTAATTATCGTAATATTGTATTAAGAAAGTTGAAGTTTTGTATTAACTTAGCTTGACAGTGATATTAAAGGAAATTCACTAAGTTTAGAACTTTAAGAATTTAAAAATATTGAAATAAAAAAATTATAATTAATGCCTGGTAATACTTGTATTATGTGTTTTTCTTTAACCTGTTCAATATGAATGAATTACTCTGTTACATAGAATATTGCGAATGAGGAACATAAATCTAACTTATAAACATTTGACTTTTTGTCGTATCTCAAATCGTTATTTTAAGACCGTTTTGCAACTTTTATTATTACTAAATTTGATATTCTGTAACTTGTTACCAGGCCTAACTACAGTTAAATTGTGTTTGAAGTTCGAATTTTTAATTCACTGAACTTATAAAATATCCTTGTAACTTCAACAGGATTTATGAGCAGTAACTAGAATAATTATTCTAAAATTATTATTTCATAATATACATTTTTATTTTGTAACGAACAGTATTTTTGTGAATAGTCGTTGGCGGGTTCCAAACCGTTTGTTCATATTTTTCTATTTTTGGTTTTTCTGAAATTATTTATATTTTTATTGATCTGCAAAATAGTTTATTTAGCTTAGTCATTGTACATTTTCATTTATTTTACATCCCCTGACGATTAGTTTCTTACAGTATAGTTGCTTTTATAATCCATATTAATAATACTCAGATATAGTACATAGAAACCACACGTTAACCTACACTCATAACCTGATAAGTACAGTTAGAGTATCAAACAAAATTAACAATATTAACTTAAAATATTATGGGAAGATTTTGAATGTTTGAGGCTTGCTAAGCTACAAACTAATTCAACACAACGAGGGGTATGGGGGTGGAGGCCTCTCAACTAGCCTGTTCAGTGCTCGAGACTTTTACAGCAATTAAAGAATAGGGGCAACTAATTAATGGTATTGGGGGTCCATCCACTATAATACCTATAATATTTGCTTAGTTGATTATGATTTCACAATTTTCTATTGTTTTACGAACTAACGAGAACTAGGAAGTTGTTTTAAAACGAGCTACAAGCGATTTTCGTATTAGCCGGTTTTCTTACTGTCTGCGGAGCAGTTCTTCGGTGGACTTAACCTGCTACAACTCTACTTTCCAATAATTTACGAATTTAGGACAACCCCTAAGGGGAAATGGGGGCGGAGCCCTGCGTCCAGCATACTACCTAGAATATTTACGTAGGTAATTATAATTTAACAACTCTTAATTTTTATACTAAAATAGTATAACTACGAAGGGGTTTAAAAATAGCTAAAGGAAAATTCAAAGCTTTTTATTATTATTGATTTGAGTAGTGTGTATTAGCCGGTGTAACTGTCTCGGCTGTCCAGTTCTTCCGTGGAACTATCCTATTTCATACTTGACTTTTTATTAATTTAATAATTTAGACAACCACTTATTCGGGTCAACCCCTAAGGGGGCTTGGGGGCGGAGCCCCCATCGAGCCGTAGGCGAGTCTATAATATATACAGCCCCATGTGTAACTGACTCACTGATGATAGTAAAGTCCTGAAGCGACCGTTCAAGCTAGAGACTTGAAATTTGGCATGGACATTCTTTGAGATGTTTCAATTTTAGGAAAATCATAAAACTACAACTTTTTTATTTTTAAACTATAAAAAAGGTAAAAAATATAGATTTGTCGGTAACGTAGTTCAGCCGTATCAGCGTATATCACCGCGTGGTATCGTAGATCATTTTGCAGGTTTAGTTCTCGCTCGTGTTTAAATGATCTCTCAAGTACACCCGTGTTTGATATAAATATTGTATTACAAGTAAACATGAACATCTTTATGTAGACGACGGTGTTTCGATGCATTGAGGGCGGATCATTTCATCAGGGTAACACTCGCTTTGATTTATACAGTATTATGATCAAAAGCTACAAATTTTCAACCTTCAAATTATAAAAAATTCTAAAACGACGTGTCGGTAAGGATGTACGTTGGTTCTTAAAGATGTCGCTTGGAGCGCTATTATTGTCGCTTAGTTCTCGCTTGTATTTAAATGATGTCTTTTAACTACACCTCTTCCTGATAATTATTCACAATTGCGCGCATAGTTGTTTGCGTATGGTTTTCCTTCTGGTTGCTGTGTTATTATTGAAAATGAAGTTTACTGAATCGAAAGCGTATCTTTAAATTCAGGTGATGTCCGCTGTGATTTCTATAGTAACTTAAAGGTCGCTTAGTTCTCGGTTGTATTTTAATTATGCCTTTTAACCACACCTGTTCCTGATGATGTTTTCGTGACAGCTTTGCAGAGCAGTGATCTTAAACGTTGTATAAACTACGTTAGTGCAAACTTCAGTTAACAGTATATTGTAATATAGCTGTAACTGTAATATAACATTTGTTTTAAGGATGCTGAAATAAATTTAATGCACGTTCACTAAAGTAATACGAAAATGTTGATTCTATAATATATACAGCCCCATGTGTAACTGACTCACTGATGATAGTAAAGTCCTGAAGCGACCGTTCAAGCTAGAGACTTGAAATTTGGCATGGACATTCTTTGAGATGTTTCAATTTTAGGAAAATCATAAAACTACAACTTTTTTATTTTTAAACTATAAAAAAGGTAAAAAATATAGATTTGTCGGTAACGTAGTTCAGCCGTATCAGCGTATATCACCGCGTGGTATCGTAGATCATTTTGCAGGTTTAGTTCTCGCTCGTGTTTAAATGATCTCTCAAGTACACCCGTGTTTGATATAAATATTGTATTACAAGTAAACATGAACATCTTTATGTAGACGACGGTGTTTCGATGCATTGAGGGCGGATCATTTCATCAGGGTAACACTCGCTTTGATTTATACAGTATTATGATCAAAAGCTACAAATTTTCAACCTTCAAATTATAAAAAATTCTAAAACGACGAGGTGTCGGTAAGGATGTACGTTGGTTCTTAAAGATGTCGCTTGGAGCGCTATTATTGTCGCTTAGTTCTCGCTTGTATTTAAATGATGTCTTTTAACTACACCTCTTCCTGATAATTATTCACAATTGCGCGCATAGTTGTTTGCGTATGGTTTTCCTTCTGGTTGCTGTGTTATTATTGAAAATGAAGTTTACTGAATCGAAAGCGTATCTTTAAATTCAGGTGATGTCCGCTGTGATTTCTATAGTAACTTAAAGGTCGCTTAGTTCTCGGTTGTATTTTAATTATGCCTTTTAACCACACCTGTTCCTGATGATGTTTTCGTGACAGCTTTGCAGAGCAGTGATCTTAAACGTTGTATAAACTACGTTAGTGCAAACTTCAGTTAACAGTATATTGTAATATAGCTGTAACTGTAATATAACATTTGTTTTAAGGATGCTGAAATAAATTTAATGCACGTTCACTAAAGTAATACGAAAATGTTGATTGAAATGTGAGGTTCTCGTTTCGTTTTATTTAAATTCATTTGTTCATATTGGCTATTGCTATTACTCTTGTCTTTTGAGAGACGATTGAGCGTAGTGCTGGAATACTTTGTTATAATATTATATTATTAATTTTATCATTACTATGGTGAGCTCTACGAAGCTTGTGCGAATACTTTAAACATATTATTTTAGTACTGCATATTTTTTGCTGCAGTAACGCCCGTAAAGTAAACGATTAATTGCTAAAAATATTTTAGGTCTTACTACATTTTCTAGACTTTAGTCTTCTCATGCTGGAAAATTTCTTGTAGGTTTTCGCACAAAAAATTACCTAATACAGTAATTATAACTTAATTTTCTTCTATTTGTATGCTGTCTCTCTATATGAATCCCCAGATTGAATATAGCGCTTCAGTTGATAGTTCTGGTGCAGTTTTACTTTGAAGGTTGAAACGTGTCCCAACACGTTTGACATCCGGTCTTTGACCTATTTGCTGCCGTCCAATCATGCTTAGATTTTAGTTTAGGAAACGATTGAACATATTAAGTTATAGAACGATTGAACTTTCCATTCTTACCTTCGCTAACGTTTACCTACTTCCGACGTTTTTTTTAAACCATTTATATATCTGATGACACATCAGGCTGAGAAATATTATAATAACCAATTGAATTAAACTCAATAGTAATTTTTCTCGCTGCCACTTTGTCCGTCAAACTTCCTCAATGCAGTGCTCTAACCTAAAGTCTCGATTAACCCTATTATTGTTGTAATTTAAAACTATTATATACTTATCAATTATTGTAACTCTTTCAATATATTTTTAATTAACCGATAATCCTTTTTTGGCTATTACTTCACATTTGGTTTTTTTTTACTACCATTGGTTGAAAATGCATAGTGTACGCCAATTTTATGGTTCTTAAGCTGCAACTTTCTTCATTATAAGAAGTAGTGGTTTTTGGCCACTTTTAAAACCGACCACGTGCCCACCGAGCCACGTGCCGCGGCAGCTGGCGCCAGCTGCCATGTCACATAGCTTCCGGTGGGGGATGGAGGGTATATATGAGATGCTGTAGTTATATTTTATGCCATATAGGTTGGGGTGGAGATGGCGATAGTGTTGGCGTTAGGGTGAAGTGAATTTGCGCATAAAGTGGGGTTGAACTAAAAGTACGCATAAATTAAAAGTTAGTTCAAAATTGAAATTCGTCGGTGTTAACAAAACTACAACAGTTGAAGAAAAATTAAGAGTTAGTTCAAAATTGAAATTCAAACTTATAACTGAGATGTGGAAAATATGTCAAGGTCATCCAGAGTAAGTTTTTAAAAATCCTATCCAACTATCACCAGAAATAGTTTTAAGTTGAAGTAGTTGGTGATAGCGGGATAATTCATCAGTGCCATGGGAGAGGTGTTTATCGTTTGAAAGTTGGCGATAGAATGAGAAGCGCCGTCTAGGGAGAGGGCTTATAAAATGGCAACCTTCCCCCCACCACCCTTTCCCCCACTCCTTTAGACCAATAACCGGTCGCCGACTCTATGTGGTGAAACTGAACTAGACATGGCGGCCGCCATGGATAAGTCTAACCTCAAACCTTAGCTTAACTGAAGAGAATAGAGGAGCATGAAGTAGGAATTGTGGTGACAGCGCTTATATGAGGAATAGTAGGGGTAAAATAAAAAAACTTGTTGAACACAGTCGATAGGTGTAACAAGTTCAAAGTTGTTGAATTGTAACATAGAATGCAAAATGTTGTAAATAACATTATCATCAACATTAACCTGCGAAGTCTTTGAGTATAATGGGTTAAAACTGTACTTCTTCCTAACTCTATTTAAATTAGTTTTACACTTTGAAATTGAAGGTTTAGAAGTACTTCGTAATATGTGTTGTGTTCGCAAAAGCTTTAATTTTAAACATTGTGCAGTCATTATAATCGATGTGTTAAGTTCAGAAGTTAAAATAAGACTGAGATATAAAATGAAGTGTAAAAGAAATTGAAACAGAACGCTAGAGTAGTAATTTTATAGGTTAGAATTTACGAAGGCTATTCCATGGATAATTCTAACCTCAAACCTAGTAAGTGAAGTAGTCATAACATAAAACTAATGAGAGATGATGACCGAGCGGATGCGAGGCAATGAATGTTTGTAGCGCGATAAACTACCCACCTTTATAGAGGCAATAACTCCAGCCAGATGGCGGCAGATGGCAAGCAAATGACTGGTTGACCGACTTTCACCTGAGTAGTAAGAGAAGTAGGGTTCTGTGTCTATCCCTACTCCTTGGGGTCAATGACCGACCGGAAAGGTCAATGACCTCCCCCCCCCTCCCCCCCCCCCTCCCCCCCCCCCGAAAAAAATGGAGCCCCCCCCCCCTTCCCCCACTCCTTCCCCCACTCCTCCAGGTCAATGGCCGGTCACTACCGGTTGTTGACTTTATGTGGTGAAACCAGACTAAATATGGCAGCTGCCATGGATAATTCTAACCTCAAACCTGCTGCGCATGCAACGAGTTCTCCGGATCGGAATAGTGACTATGCTATTGCGCATGCGCCTAGTCCTGTATTACTCACTTTAGCGCTGCTGCATATGGATAATTCTAACCTCAAACCTTGGTTTTGCGTTGCTGTGCATATGCTGCTCCCCACTCCTTCGCCTTCCTTTTACACTGCTGCGAACTGGACTGGATTGAACACTGTACTGGAGTGAAACAACTTCCCCCACTACTCGAGAATCCGAGGAGCAATACGAGCCTGATCTTAGCGTCAGTCGTCAACAAACTTTCATAGCGAAAGGTTGTTGGCGACTCAGCAAGAGGTTTCAAATATATAGTAGGCCTATATATATTTGAACTTCTTCTACTATGTTGCGTTTTTTAATGCAATGTGGTATATGTGTGTGTGTGTGTGTGTGTGTGTGTTTAGTTTTAAGTTGTATTTAATTTAAGAAATAATTTGCGCATTGCGATGTTAGTTATAAGTTGGGTTTAGCATTAAGGTGTATTAATTTTAAGAATAATGATGGTATTTGGTTGTGTTGAATTATTTGGTTTTTTAATAATGATGTGTTGTTAGTTTTAAGTGTTGGTAATACTAATTAATGTTGTTTTGCCTTACAGCTAGATGTTAGGGGGTAGATTAAATGTAAATTCAGAAGTTCGGTTGAACTTCACTTAGAAGGGGTGGGACATCCGCAAAATGCGGACTAGGTTTTTGCATTTTTTTTTAGGAATATAATGGGTGGGATTAGTTTGGGTGGGGTTAGAGTTGCGTTTCTGCATTAGGTGTTCCAGTTTCCCTTGGAATTCACGGTTACGGTAGACCCGGACCGGACCGTTACGGTAGACCCGGACGGTCCAAACAAAATTGCGTCGATGTCCCTTGCAGAACGTAACTAGTGGGTTGGGAGTGGGAACCGTTAGGCAAACAGGGTGGTGGGAACAGTATTACTGTTCCCATCACCTTGGATCATTATAAATCTTGAATGACCTTGACCCACTTTTGGAAGGGTCAATGACCCCCCCCCCCGAAAAAATGGAGTCGATTCCCCCCCCCCCTCCAACCCCCCCCCCTCCACCCCCCCCCTCCCCTTCCCCTTCCCCCACTCCTTCCCCCACTACTCCGGGTGAACGACCGGTCATGACCTGAAAAATTAAAATAGCTATAACTTGATAACGGATTGACGGATTTGGACAAGCGATACATCATTGAAAAGGTCTATGTAAGACAAACATTTTGGTAAAAGAAGAATTTGGTTATCTTATTTTAGTCAAAAGTTATGCGAATTATTTTAAATAAATACCTTCTCTTTCCCCTTTTCCCCCACCTCCCAGGTCAATAATCAGTCTCGGCCAGCTGCTACCCCTCTCATTTGCATATTGTTATAAAAGACGCACCGACTGCGGCTAACATTTCATTCTGATTCCAGACGTTACGCTGCGAACTTGGAGCCACAACCATGTCATCTCTGCCAACTACAACTTCTACTTTAACTTCTACTTCTACTTCAACTTCTACTACGGCTGTTATTGCACCAAAGAAAACTCTTCGTCTGAAAAATCCTCCTGACTGGTACAAGAAGCAACTTGGATCCCAACCTTCAACTTCTGGCACTATTCTTCCGCCTACCAAGACTTCTAAACTTCGAAGCATTTTTTCACCGCCTTCGCCTTCTACTTCGCTTTCAAACGACTCCACACCGCCATCAACCATCATGCCGCCTCCACAGAAGCCAGCTCCCCGTCTTAATACCCCTTCATTTGAATCTTTGCTTCATCGTCTTAGTACACCTGTCATTCCACTGTCACCATTGCCTCCTACCCCACCACTTACTATGCCTGAAGACCACACCTATCATAAAACTAAATCCACTAAGCCTACTCCCAAACCTGCTCCTAAGCCTGCTCCTTCAGAGCAATTTCAATTATTACAAGAAGAGCGTCGTAGGGCATTTAGCCGTCCCACTACTTGCCCTGAACTGCTCACTAGGGGAATTAAGAAAGGATCAGCTTGTGGGAGGAAATGTGTTAAAAACGAAAGTTTTTGCCGTGTACATGTCGTGAAACATTTTTCTGGACCACAACTGACAGAAACCCCCACCATTGAAGACGATCCTGAAATAATATCCGTCAGAGGAGAGAGGCTTAAGAAAGGTTTGAAATATTTTTTTCTAAGTGTTGTTGACCACCAACACATTTTGGCAAAATGTAACGGCTTAAAATATAAAATTAGAGTTTGTGAGAGTTTGTGTAAAGAGAAGAGATTTAACAATTTAGATTCTCAAGACTTTCTCCTCAGGGATAAAAAGGATCGTATTACAAGGTGGGGGCGTAAACAGTAAATTCACTTAGTTTTTTCCAAATTGTTGCTTAAAAAAATAATGGGGGAGAAACCCAATGCGTTATAGCGTTGTGTTTCTCCCCCATTATTTTTTAACACTCTAAGTCTCGTGACCTACTAACCTACTTCCATCCGAGTAGTAAGAAAATTACTTCCCCCCACTCCTTTGGGTCGATGACTGGTCACGGTCAGCTCCTACCCCTCATTTGCATACTATTATAAAAGCAGAGCGAGCGTTGGTCACTCCTTCATTTTTCTTCTACACGCCGCTCTTGTTGTTTCGTCTCTGCTGTTTACAATATTTCTTGCTTCAAAATGCCTCCTCATCTGAATGAAAATTTCAATTCTTTTGAAATTTCTGATGTTTTTGAACAATCTGAAGACACTTTAAGTAACAACAGTGAAAGTGAAGATGATGAGGACGATGATGATTATACTGTTGAACTTAGTGAAGAACGTAAAGTCATAGCAATTGATCCACAATTTCCATTTGATACAATAGAAAAGTTTATGGTTGAAGCTAATAAATGGTTGGACTCAGGAAGTTATGTACGAATTGACTCTTTTATATTGTATGGTGATAGTCATTCTTTACTTGTCACACCAAATGACAGAGACCGCATGTTGCAGTGGGCACAATCTATGATGGAGTGCTATGAACAAGGTGTGGACACTGGCGGCTATTTTCTTGCACAACTAGTGTAATAACAAAATTACCCTTCCCCCACCCTACACCCTATCCCTTTCAAATCCTATAAAGAAGGGGGAAAGGAGTGGGGATTATAAAATGGTGGGGGAATGTGTATAAATGCAGGTTGTTTGAAGAGACTTTTATTATTGTGGCTTTAGCAGAAACAACATGGAGTTTAAATCTTCAGCAAAAATAAGGAACAACATAATAAAGAGAGAAATTCGCAAGAAAGAAAAGATTGAACTTATAAAATTACAACTTATAATACCTTCTATTGAAATTGGATGTAGCAAAATAAAGACTTTGGTGAAAACTAACGAATATTTGTTACAATTGCTAAAAACAATCGAAGAATTGAAAAGCAAGAATGGACATTCTACATAGTAAAATTTGAACATTTTAATATAAATAAGTAAACCCAAAAAAGTAGATGTAGAATAGAGAGTGAGGAATAGATCACTTTGTGGTAATGGACTAACATGCCACTTAGTGCTCTATTCCTCGTTCTCGCGTTAAATTGGATTACCTTGACCTATTTGTTTGACTGTTAGAATTTGGTTAACACTGCTGAATTTCAGTTTTGAACTAACGTTTATTTTTGTTCAACTGTTAGAGTTTTTTTAATACTGTCGAATTTTAGTTTTGAACTAACTTTTAATTTATGCGAAGTTTTAGTTCAACTTTAGTTAATTTATGCACAAATTTAGTTTAACTAAGTGTCTGTGCTCTAGCCATTTCCACCTAAAAATAACTAGAATTAGTTGGGTGGGGGAAAGTTCGTTAAAGCTTGAATATAAAGAAGTATTTACTAAAACTTTAATGGGAATAAAGAACACGAATGAACAATTAGTTTGTAGAAGGTTAATATTTTTGTTCAAAACGTTTGATTTCCTTGGATAGTGGTGGGGGAACCGTTATAAAAGGAGGAACGTGAGAGCCCATTTCATTTCTTGGCGAAATTTCGAAGAGTAAACATCTCAACATGTATCGTTGCGATAAATGTTCGGAATTGTTTCACGATGAAATTCTATTAGAATGTCATAAGGAACTAATTCACAACAACCCAGAAGAAAAACAAGAACAACAAGAACAAGAACAAGAACAAGAACAACAAGAAGAACAAGAACAACAAGATGAACAAGATGAAATAACAGCAACATATTCAACTACTTTACCAAATCTACAAGTATTTGCATTACCCGGTAAAGTAGTAATGCATCATAAGATTCAAAATGAAAACTTGAAGCTAGAAGAATTTATTAGAGAAGCAAAACCAATCATAAGTAAAACTTTAAAAGAAGAATTAAAAAGATTAAACTTTCTTAAATTTGGTTTACTATTAGAAGCTATGTTTATAAATGTACAAGAAGAATTATCACCAAGAGGATTCATAACAAAAAACCGAACAATCATGGAAAGTTCAGACATTGATTCAATAGTTGAAAACTGTATAGAAGAAATATTAACCAAAATTCAGGAACACGAAGGAAGAGGATCCGGATGGAGTCTTACAAGTATTGAAGTATTAGATATAAGAGTTCACAAACATGGATATGGACTAATGGGATCTAGTTACATTCCTTTGCCCAAAAGAATTAAGGATACAAGATCATGTATTAATGTGAAAAATCAAGATAATGAATGTTTTAGATATGCGATGACATCTAAGTTTGTACCAAATCATTTTGATAAACCTAACCAACACTATGAAAATCAAAGACATAGGTACAATTTTCAAGGAATTACTTACCCTGTATCACTGAAAGATATATCAAAATTTGAGAAGAAAAATCCTGGTACATCTATCAATGTTTTTGCATTAGATAGTTCAAACAAAGTGTTTCCTTTACGTGTCGTAAAAGAAGAGCTACCAGATCATACGGATTTACTACTACTAACGCGAGGAGATGTGTCTCATTATGTGTACATAAAAAAATTTGACTCTCTTGTTAACAAGCAGCTTTCTAAAGATCGACACAGAAAGATAATTTGCAAGAGATGTTTTAATTTTAAACGAGAAGGAAGACAAGGAAGAGAATGGTTACAAGAGCACAAAAGACTATGTAACAATAATTATGAAGCAAAGATTAATTTACCTTCGGAAAACAGAGCATTTGTTACATTTGAAAAGGTTCATCATCAATACCGTATCCCTATAGTTGTATATGCGGACTTTGAATCAACACTAATTCCTATAGAAGATGAAAATTGTGAAGCTAGAAAAAGTGTCAAATATCAAATGCACAAACCAAATAGTTTTTGTTTAATGGTTAAATCAACATTATCAGAAGAACATTTAAACCAATATGGATTAACTTCAGAACCTTTAGTATATCGTGGTGAAAATGTGGAAACAATATTTCTTGACCATTTATATTTAATAGCTGAAAATGTACAAAGATTATATACGAATATCGTACCAATGAAACCGATGGAGGAAGAAGAGGAAATTCAACATGAAAATGCAACTCATTGTTTCTTATGTAAAAATGAATTTACCATTGACAATTATAAAGTTAAAGATCATGACCACCTTACAGGTTATTACAGGGGTGCTGCTTGTAATAAATGCAATTTGAGCTATCGTTTACCACTATTTATTCCTGTGGTTCTGCATAACCTCAGTGGGTACGATGCTCATTTTATAATACCTGAATTAGGAAGAGACAATGGTTCAATAGATGTGTTGGCTGAAACTTCAGAAAAATTTATAAGTTTCTCTAAAACAGTTGGAAATGTAAAATTAAGATTCTTAGACTCCTACCGATTTATGCCGTCAAGTTTGTCTAAACTTTCTGAAAATTTAAGGAAACAAGATTTTATTGAAACAAAGAAGATTGTAAGTAACGACAAACTGGATCTCGTACTTCGAAAAGGTGTTTTCCCATATGATTATATAGACAGTTTAGAAAAATTTAATGAAACATCACTTCCGCCAAAAGAAGAATTCAAAAGTAAACTATACGACATGGACATATCTCAAGAGGATTATGATCATGCATGTAAAGTATGGAATGAATTAGGATTTACAACATTGGGAGAATATTCAGATTTTTATGTTAAATTAGATGTAACTTTATTATGTGATATAATAGAAGAATTTAGAAATACATGTTTTGCAGCATATGGATTGGACCCTCTTCATTCATACACTTCACCTGGACTAGCATGGCAAGCCATGTTGAAAGAAACAAATTGTAAATTACAACTTCTTACTGATATAGATATGGTTTTGATGTTAGAATCAGGAGTTCGAGGGGGATTGACACAAAGTGTAACCAGACATGTTAAGGCGAATAACAAGTATCTGCCAGATTATGATGCATCAAAACCAACAACATTCCTAGGTTATTTCGATGCAAATAACTTATACGGATGGGCAATGTCAAATCCCCTTCCATATGATAATTTTAAATGGATAGATCCAGAATCGATTGGAAACATTATGGATTTACCAAAGCATGGTGAAACTGGTTACATTTTTGATGTTGATTTTGAATATCCTGAACATCTTCACGATCATCATTACGATTTACCACTTCTTCCAAAGACTGAAATTTCCCCTACTGGAAGATGGCCAAAATTAATGATGACTTTAACCGACAAGTCTCGATATGTTGGACACTACTGGATGATACAACAAGCTTTAGACTTAGGATTGAGAATTACAAAAATTAATCGAGTACTACAATTTTCTCAATCTTGTTGGTTAAAATCTTACATCGACAACAACACAAGAAGAAGAGCCACCGCTACATCAAGTTTTCAAAAAGATTTTTTCAAATTAATGAATAACGCAATATTTGGCAAGACTTTGGAAAACAAAAGGAAACATAAGGATATCAAATTGGTAACTGATCCAGTAAAATTACAGAAATTGGTGCAACAACCAAACTTTGGTTCATCTATAATTATTAATGAAAATCTAGTTGTTATTTCCATGAACAAGAAGTCAGTTACAATGGATCGTCCTTTGTATCTTGGAATGTCAATCTTGGATATTTCAAAAACACATATGTACGAGTTTCATTATAAGAAGATGGTTAACTATTATGGAAGAGAGAACATTGGTATTGCATATATGGACACGGATGCACTAATTTACTGGATTAAAACAAATGATATGTATGAAGATCTACGCACCTTTATATATAAAGATGATTTCGACTTTTCCGATTATCCTAAGGATCATCCAAATTACGACTATGACAGAAATAAGAAAGTATTGGGAAAATTTAAAGATGAAACAAATGGTGTGCCGATGATGGAAATTGTAGCATTAATGTCCAAACTGTATTCATTTCAACTGTACATAAACGAAAGGAACGAACATCAAGTCACGAAAAAGGCCAAAGGAATAAAAACTTCTTTCCTGAAGAAGAACGTACAGTTTGAACATTATAAAAGATGTTTGTTTGAAAATGTTGAAACAACTGCAACGTTCAACACTATTAGAAGTTATAATCATCAACTTTTTAGTGTCAAACAAACAAAGTGGGCATTAAGCTACAAAGATGACAAGCGTCATATTTTAGAAGATAAAATTAATACTTTACCATTCGGCCACTACTCTCTAAACCCTATCGACCAGTAAACCTATTCTTCGTCCTCTACCTTCTTCCTTTTTCCTTTCCGTAAAGAAGAGGGGACATGGCAAGCCCAATGCCATGTTCCCTCTTTTTTACACTAATATGAAATGGCCTTGACCTATATTCAAACTATATAAATGAGAATAAACTATTCTATGGATCAGTATTTTTACATGCAGTGTACAAGCAACATCTGAAAATGGAAAGTGTGAAGGACAAGATTGTAAATGAACTACATAAACCAGCAAGAAGAAGATTTCCAAGAAGAAGTACAATCATTAAAGGAATGAATGATCTTTATCAAGCTGATCTCATTGAAATGATACCGCACAGTAAATTAAATAAAGGATTTAAATATATTTTAACAATTATAGACTGTTTTACTAAAATAGCTGACGCTTTACCAATGAAGGATAAGACTGGTAAAAGTGTTACAAAAGCTATGGAAACCACAATACAAAGAAATAAATTTAAAATTAAACATCTACAGACCGATGATGGAAAAGAATATTTTAATAAAGACTTTGGAGCTTTGATGAAGAAATATCAAATAAATCATTATTCTACAAATTCTGAAGTTAAAGCTTCAATAATTGAAAGATTCAATAGAACATTAAAAGGTGCGATGTATAAACAATTTTCAAAAAGAGGATCATACGTGTGGTATGACATATTACCACAACTTATAAAAGAGTATAACAACAAATATCATCGTACCATTGGAATGAAACCTATCCAGGTAAATAGTGCTAATGCCAAAATTGTATTACAACGCATTAAAAATAATACAACACCGAAATTGGAAAAATTGCAACCAAAGAAGTTCAAGGTCAACGATAAAGTTCGTATAAGCAAATACAAAGGTGTATTTAGTAAAAGATATCTACCAAATTGGACTAATGAAGTATTTACAATTTATAAAGTGCAACCAACTATACCTGAAACCTATTTATTAAAGGATAACAAGGGTGAATTACTTCAAGGTGGATTTTACGGACACGAATTGTTGAAATCAACAGTCGGTGATGTATATCTTGTCGAGAAGATTTTACAAAGGAAAAAGGATATGGTTAAAGTCCGGTGGTTAGGGTTTGATAAAAGTGAAGACTCTTGGATTCCTTCAAAAGACTTAGTATAGTTGTTTAATAGCTCATTGTGTGTTTAACCTTTATACAAGATGGAGATTGTACAACAAAAAGACCGATTTAATATCAATAACATTGATGAATTGACAGTTGACAATGATAAGTTAAATCATGGAAAACATGGTGAATTACTACCAAATACGATAAGATGTCTAATAACTGGTCCTTCAAATTGTGGAAAAACTAATGTTGTTTTTAACCTTATAACTAATCCTAAAGGATTGCGTTTTAATAATATATACATTTTTTCAAAATCATTGCAACAACCAAAATATCAATTATTGGATAAAGTACTTGCAAGTGTACCTGAAGTGAATTTTTACAAGTTTAATGCCAGTGAAACAATTATGCAACCAAATGAAGCAAAACCATTTTCTATTTTTATATTTGACGATGTTTCTTGTGAAAATCATGACACAATAAGGAATTATTTTGCTATGGGAAGACATCATAATATTGATAGCATTTATATTGGTCAAACATACAGTAAAATTCCAAAACAACTTATAAGAGACAATGCAAATATGTTGATCATCTTCAAGCAAGATGAAACAAATTTAAAGCATATATATAATGATCATGTAAATGCGGATATGCCATTTGAAAAATTTAAAGAGATGTGTGGCAAAGCATGGAATGAGAAATATAGCTTTCTTGTTATTATGAAGGAAGAAGATATTAAAAATGGTAGATATCGTATAGGGTTGGATAAATTTGTATTTATGCGTTGAACTACCGATGCTACATCTAGTTACACGTTGAACTTCACAGTGTAAACATGGTGAATCAAGAAAAACTATTGAAAGAAATAAAATCACTCAGTGATTCTATTAGGATGAAGAATCGTGCATTGAGGATGGGTTTAAGTGAAAGAGAAGAATTTCTAGAGACTACCTTTAAACCTATTACGGAACCTTTAAAACAGATATCGGAAACTATTGGTAAACCTCGTTATGAAGGAGATGTTTTACTACCAGTTTCTAAACAAGAAGTACAAGCATTAAAAAAAGAAGAAGATGATGATTCATATACAAGTGCTAGTGAGCAAGAAGAAACAAAAGAAGAAGAACCAATTGTTGAAAAGGAAGAAGAACAGCCAATACCTGAAGCTGAACAATCTATTCCAAATTTAACTCAATTGAGTAGCGATATATTACAACATGGACCTCTTGGAAGAAAATATATAATGAAAATGCTACATGACATGAAATCAAACCCGAATTTGAGTAGATCACACGTATACGGAGCAAGAATTGATGGGAATGAATTGAAGATTGGCGATTCAAAGCTTGAAATAACACAAGACGATTACATCATTATTGGTGAGCATAGATATAAAGGAACAAAAGGATTATATGAATTAATTTTTAAAAACATACCACTAAGATATTCATCCAAAGATTTAAGTGTTTTTAAGGAGATTCTACAAAATACTAGCGCTCATAAAAGAAACTACTTAAAGGATGGAATGATTAATCGTTCACGTGCAACAAAATATAACATCGTTATAAAAAAGTTGTTTCCTCCACGAAAATTGCCAACATTACGTACTGCACCAGCGGTAAGACAACCACTGAAAAGAAAATCTTTATCACTTATGGATTTATCACTTCTTGAACAACATGGTAAAAAGAGTAAAGGAGATACTTCAACATCTGGTAAAGGATTGATGAAAAATCTATACAATACAAATGTGATTTACTACAATGACATCAATAAATTGGTTGATAGAATGAGACTATTGCATGAAGCCATGGAAGCTGGTCATACAGGTTTAAATAATGAATGGGTAGCTCTGATTGATGAACTCAGGAATCGCGACATAATTGTATAATTGTCCGCGGATATATAAGAGTTGCAGGTGTATAATGTGTCAGTTCTAACATGAGCGTCGACAAGTTCGGACGCTACTCCGCGTTAGGAGTGCAAGTTGGAGAAAACAGAAAAAGAAGTGGATTACCGCAAACACCCGAAGGTGACTATAACATAAATAATAAACGTTTAAAGTTTGTTAAAGATCCAGAAGAAGATGGAGATGCAACAAATTTAAAGACAGTAAAGGAGGAAACATCTACAAGTTTAAAACTCGACAACAACCAACTGTATGATGCAAAATCTCACAGGGTTATTAACGTTGCAAAACCAGTCAACAATGGAGATGTTGTTAATAAAGGCTATTTTCTATCTGCGATGGAATATGCTTTACTGTTGGAAAAGACTAAAAATGGAAAAAAGTACAATGCTTTAAATTATAAAATAACTAATGTGGCAGATCCAACCGAGGATACAGATACAATTAATAAGCGTTATTTGCACTCTGTAATACCAGAAAAGAAAAAAGATGGATTTTCCTTCTATAAATATACTATAAACGATATTGGATATCCTAAAGAAGAAAGTGATGGTGTTAATATAAAATACATTAAAGATAATTGTATTTTATATAATAGTGCTGTTATTGATTGTCATGGAAAAGTGTTGTCCAATCTGGAAGATGGTTCAACTCCATCTGATGCTGCTACCGTGAGACAAATGAATGAAAGCTTGAAAAAAGGAACATCCGCTTTTGTTAAACAGAATCAGGTGGTGTCAAAGAAAGGTGATGAGTTTATGCAAGGCAGTGAAAAGTTTACCTTACTACAACTAAAAAATGACAAGTGGGATGGAAAAAATAAAAGATTGTCAAATATAAGTTTAGGCACGGAAGAACATGATGCTGTTATTTTAACACAAGTACCACAACTATCAGCTACTGGTGTTAATTTTATATGTAAAGGTAGACGATTAACCCAAGTTAAATCTGGTAAAGATGATCAGGATTGTGTTGTTGTAAAACAAACTATAGTTTTAGATAAAATAAATAACGTATATAATGGAAAAAATAAAAGAATATCTAACATATCAGCAGGAATAGCTCCGAATGATGTTGCTACTATTAATCAAGTTATAGCAACCTCTAATAACGATCCATCTGCGTATACATGTAATGGTAAACGTATCACATATCTTGATAATCCTACACGTAACAAAGATGCTACTAATGTAGAGTATGTAATGAATCTTGTAGGTAATGTAGTTATTGATATGCATAATCATTTGATTAATGCATCGATGAAACACAATAAAATCGAAGATTCTCAGAGAAACCAATGGATTAAAGATGAAATCATTGATAGATACTAGTAAAACTTATGAATATTTAAGTATGGAATATACAAAAAAGGATTCATTAGCATAAAGTATTTCATAGAGTGAAGACGTTGGTTACATAAAACAGCATAATGAAGACCGTATCGCTCAGTCGTCGTCAAGACAGCGGCAAGAGAGGACGTGGTTTAACATCAGCTGCATTATCCCTGCTCAGACGGATTCCAATTGGTGCTGTTGTGAATCGAGCGATAGACGCTTTACCATACGAATTACATCTGCCCGGAGGTTATCAATATTGTGGACCTGGAACTAAGTTGGCAAAACGTTTAGCAAGAGGAGATCCTGGAATTAATAAATTAGATCAAGCTTGCAAAGAACACGATATAGCATATTCAAAGTATAAAGATTCAACAAATAGATCAATAGCAGATAAAATTCTAGCAGAAAAAGCTTGGCAAAGAGTAAAATCAAGTGACGCAAGTATTGCAGAAAAAGCAGCGGCTTGGGCAGTAACTACAGCCATGAAGACGAAAGCAAAGTTAGGTGGTGGAAAACGTCGCAGAGGAAGACCTGCAAAGAGAGGCACACCCAAAAGAGGTGGAAACATTAAAAAAGGACGTCGTAGAACTCATAAAGCAAGTATAAAGAAGACTTCTGTTTGGCAAATGGTAAAAAACGGAGCAGGTTTATACCTAAGACCATACCGTGTGTACTAAATAAGAAGAATCAATTAATAATTCCAAATAAAGCCTTAACAAATCATCAGTTAAATGATTATGTAAAATGTTTGAAAATACCATTCTTTCGAGGAGTTTTTATGAAAGATGCATTACCAACTAAAATATGGAAAAATGAAACTGGAATAGTAAATTTGGATTCCACCTATGGTCCAGGTACTCATTGGGTATGCTATAAAAAGCTCGGACAAACCATTTACTACTTTGACAGTTTTGGCAATCTACCACCGCCAAAAGAACTTCAACATTATTTTCGAAACTCAAAAAACATTTTTTACAATTACAAAAGAGAACAACCTAACAATACTGAAATATGTGGGCATTTATGTTTGGAGTTTCTAGCGAAAAGTGTCAGTCAGCTTTAAGATGTCATCGTATACAGTGTCATTGAGTGGAAATTCATCCACATTAAAAAGTACGCTGTTCCCAGCATTGCGTCTATCCAAGGAACGATTATGGGAAGCGGCATTACTTGATTTGACTACCTACAACTCAATTCCTAATGTTACGGAAGGGAAGAACAATTTACTACATTATTATGAAACTAAGGATGCTGCAGGAAAATACTCAGAATTGAAAATAATTACATTTCCTACTGGAGCTTATGAAATTGATGATATAAACCAATTATTACAGAAACAACTCGGAGAAGACAATATCACCGTTAAAGGAAACAATAATACTTTAAAAGCAGAAATAACTTCAAAATATTATATTGATGTCAGCTTGGAACAGTCGATTGGCAGTTTACTTGGATTTACAGATACAAAAAAGAAAATCTTAACTCCTGGAACTACTCATTCAGGTGATTCAACTGTAACAATATTGAAAGTAAATAGTATTGATGTCACGTGCAACATTATACACGGATCGTATAGAGATGGAGTTAATCAACATATTTTACATACATTTTATCCAACAGTGGCTCCCGGTTTTAAAATTGTTGAGAAGCCACAAAACTTGATATACCTACCGTTAAACACCAGTTTCATTTCAGACATTGTACTGAACATATTGGATCAAGACGGTCATAGTGTTGACTTTAGAGGAGAAACAATTACTATACGGATACACATCAGAGCAGCAACATAAAAGTCAACATGGGATTATCATTTAAACCGCAACGGAAGAGTCGGGAGCTCAGTAGCTCCTCGACATTGGAAGAGTTAACATCGGAAAACATTCGTTTTCTACAGAAGATTGGATTGAAACTTAACAGCGATGGATATCCTGGATATATCTCAAGGACCAACGTTCGACGAAACACTATGGGAGAAGGAATATCACACGCACAACCCTTACACTTCATCAAAATTAAACAATAACGATGAAATAAGGATCCCCATTCAACAACAAGATATTTACACTTTACCGTGTGAAAGTTACTTGTACATTGAAGGACGGGTATTAAAATTGGATGGAAAAACTGCTTCAACAGTTCCTTTTATAAATAACCCGATGGCATATCTTTTTGATGAAATAAGATATGAAATATCAGGGGTGACGGTTGATTCAACAAAAAAGGTTGGTTTAACAACGACATTGAAAGGATTAACATCATTAACACCGCATGAGAAGAATTCAATAGTCACTGCCGGATGGGTTGCCCCTGATAAAGACACTATAACACCAGCTTCCAACGGTCACTTTGATTTTCATGTACCTTTACGATTGCTTTTGGGATTCGCTGAAGATTACAAACGGGTAATAATAAATGTCAAACAAGAATTAGTATTACTCAGATCTTCAACTAATAAGGACTTGATACTTGCAGACCCTGCAACTACGGAAGATAAACTGGAATGGCAACTACAGTTGGATAAAGTTGTTTGGAGGGTACCTCATGTAAGATTGGCTGATGAACATAGAATCCTATTATTGAGAAAGTTGAAATCTGACCGTGATATTGTGATGCCATTCCGAAGTTGGGAATTTCATGAATACCCTACACTACCTCAGACAGAACGACAAACATGGACCGTCAAGACATCAACTTACTTGGAACGAGCAAGGTACATAATACTCGGTTTTCAAACTAAGCGAAAAGATGTTATCACTGCAAATGCTGGTCAATTTGATCACTGTAAAATAAAGAATTGTAAAGTTTTCCTAAACTCTCAATTCTTTCCCTATGACAATTTGAATGTCATGTTCAGCAAAAAACGTTTTTCCATTTTATACGATATGTATGCAAGATTTCAATCGTCATATTATGGAAAGACTAATACACCACTATTATCACCTGACCAGTATTATTCCAAGGCTCCAATAATTGTAATCGATTGTTCAAAACAAAATGAATCGGTAAAATCATCAAGTGTGGATATAAAAATTGAAATGGAATTTGAAGAACCAGTAGCGGATGGAACTTCGGCATACTGTCTAATTCTACATGATAAAATAGTTACTTACACACCGCTGACCGGAATTGTGAAGAATGTACTTTAAGAAGAATTGTACAACAACTGCAAATTTTTGAGGTTAGAATTATCTGCTTTAATTTTTGAGGTTAGAATTTCATTTGTGAAAGACAAGTTGAAAACAAACAATTATGTAATTGTATAAATTTCAAGGATTTTACGAAAAATATAAAAGCGAGAAAATAATTAGTAGAAACTTCATTCTATCTTCAACCGTCGTATGGGAAACATCATTCGCAAGATGAATTCTACTAACGGAGAAGAAAATACACCTCTAATGGATGATAATAGTTCAGATATAGAAAAACAAGTTGAACGAGAAATGGACGAGTTCCTAAAATTCAACAAACATAAGAAGAGAGAAGAAGAAAAAGCTGAAAAAGAAGTAAAAAGGAAGAAGGTTGAAGTTAACATTACAACCAATATTTTAACAGAAGTATTTCTTCGGATTATCTACCCAATTTCTTCATGCATGACAAAAAGTATATCAGTTGGAATTTTAAAATCAATGGATTATTCACCAATTGTTATTTTAAATCATGGAAACAAAATGGTTACTTTCAGTGAAACTACTTGGGAATCTCTCATGAAACATTTACATCTTTTGGAGTGCTATTTAAGTAACAACACATTTGGAAGAAGAACAAGATTAAGTTTATTGGAATCAAATATTGAAGTTGATATAGTAAAACATCGTGGAGGACAAATTGTTCGCTTCAGAGATTTAACTACACATAATGTTAAATTATATTTCACTAAAGAAGAATTTTACACTTTAAGTTGTACTACCGGTCCCGTCACCAGATATTTGAAACAACTAATATTTTCAAGTGCAATAATTAAAGACTATCTAATTGATACATTGGACAAAAAACCTTTTGTTCCAATTTTATACGGTCCCGTGGATACTTCAATCTTTAATAGAATACCTCAAGAAGTTGAAATGTGGAGACAATTAAACAACTATCACACCAATTTTAATATTGATGAAGTGGCACAAGAAGTGAAAGAAGAAGAACAATCCTGTCTGTTATAAACATCGGCTCATTCAATTTTTAAGTCAGTTGTTAGTAAGACTTCATCATGAATAAACGGGTTTCGTTTTCTAATGCGCCACATATAATGGAAGTTAAAAGAGGTATAATTGAATTTCAAGCTTTCCGAGGAAATGATGGTAATTTTATTATTAAAGAATTAGTAATCTTGGACATGAACACATCAGTAGTTTATCATTATTTGTTCAAACCTCCAGTACCATTTAATAGACTAACAACTAAAGCGAAAGTTACAAACAAATGGTTGAACAAACATTTTCACAACTTAAGATGGGATGAAGGTTTCATTAATTATAACATGATGCCGCACATTATGAATCATTATTGCAAAGAGTTTAAAATTATCTACACAAGGGGATTGGAAAAAGCAAATTGGATACAATCATTTACAAGCAACGAAGTGATTAATGCAATAATTGATAAAGATTTCCAATGCTACTTCAACGAACTTTGTATTTCATCAAAAAGTTTTAAACATCGAAGGTCGCAGTGCGCTTTAAAGAATGCCTACCGCTTGAATAATTTCCTTCAACAAACTGGTGGGGGTAGTGTCAGTGGTGGGGGTAGTGTCGATTATAAAAGTGAGAGCGCTACCATGACACAGCATGAGTATTACTCAAACCTCCGAAGAGACAACATCTCCGACGGACATTCTTATTAACAAGAAGATTAACAACAACATCAATATGGCATCACAGAACTTACTTCAAAGTTTAGTTGATCAGTTCAACGCTCATTCTAAATCATCAATTCTACCTACGAAGAAATGTTCTGAACTAAAAGAAGAAAAACACTACATCATTCATACTATTAAGAAAATGGAAACTTCAGTAGGTGATGCTATAAATTGCACTTTGAGCGAGGCACCTTATACAATTGGTGATGAAGCAAAATTTCAGATCTTCTTACCAAAGCGCTTCGTACAACTACTTCAAAATGAAGATCTTCGTATAATTCAACCCGGCGCACTCTATTTGGTATCACATGGACCCAGTGGAAACAACTCTACTGAACTTACAATTCATGTAACACCTACTACTGATTAATTTGTACATAACATTGTAAATATTTCTTTGTATTTGTTTTTTCAATAAATATGATATAAAACAAAACAAAAAATAAAAATAAAAAAAAGCAACATATTGTAATGTCTTTGTACATTACAATATGTTGCTTTTTTAAAAATTCCACAGGATGACCTTGACCCAATTTTGTATAATTATAAAAGGGGAAATGTACTTGCAAAATTCATCAGTCTACTGCTACCTTTCATACCGTACACATCTCGCTCTTAATCCCTGAATATAAAACTGCAACATGTCCCTAAAGGTTAAGTGTGCATCTTATGATACCAACACCATAACTACTTTTGAACAACTTGAAGATTTAACTAACGAAATGCGAGTTTTACTTACCGGTGGTTATCACTTAACTGTTGATGTTAGTGCTACTAATACAAGGATGTTCACTAAAACAAAATATTGCGATGATGAAATATTTATTTCTACACAACCTACAACTTCTTCATCGCCAACTGGTCAACATAACATCAAGTTCCAAAAGTATTACCAATGTTGAATAACTTTTGACAGACAAAGCTACAACTAAAGAATCACATGATCAATGTGAGTTAATAAAAAGGATGTGATACTTGTATAAATAATCATTCGCTTCTTAGCTCTCACCACGACAAGACCTATTTAAGAAAATGTTGTACAGAATGATGATTCAACTTGATGGAAAAATCTATGGAAAAGACTACAACACCGTTGAACAAATGACCCAAGATTTAGATGTATTAACTAAAGAAGGATATCAAGCTAAATTAATTTTAAAATTTCCTGAAGTACATCCATTATCAACAGAAGAACTTGTTGCTATGGCTAAGGCGGAGAGAGAGAAAAAGTCTGAAGAAAACAAAGAGAAACAAACTTCCTAAATTTTAATAATCCTTACACTTGTAAGGTATAATTTTTTAAAACTCCATTTGGATGACCTTGAAATTACCCCTACCACTTTTCACAGTACATAAAACTCACTATTGAACACTATACACTCTTATTCTTTCACTGGACTCCGCAGCGTCAACATGGAAGAGCAAAAATACAAGTACAAACCTCGTTACTGTTGTGAACAACAGTGTACAGATTTAGGACCAATGATGGTGGATGGGTTAGCTTGTACTAAATGTGAATTCTTCGGATCTTGTTATTGCAAATGCAAAACAAAACAACTACCACCACCGGAATTGCGAACTTTCAAATTTTACAAATCAAGATATTTTCATACATGTTGTCCTCAAAGATGTTTCAAATTTCACCCTCTAGATCTTGCTCATTGTCAACGCACCAATTCTCATCAAGATGATTTTTGTACACATATGATAAAAAGATGTAAATACAGATCAGATTGGTATTCCGATCCTGTAGAACCATCAAATGTGTAATTTCAGTTTTACACTCTTTTTTAAAACTTCATTTGGATGACCTTGAGATTTCCCCCACCACTAGTTCTAATTTTTATATAATATTGAATCATTCCACTTCCAACACTCTAACTAACAACATGGAAAACAAATTTATCAAGTTTGAACATATAATAACTGACAGGGAAGAGATGGAAGAATTGTTTCAAAACTTACTTTCCATCATTGACGAATATCCTATAAGATGGTTCAGAATTGTAGTTCAATATTTAAATCCTGGTGAATTGTTTTCTTCATCGAGTGAAGAGGATGAAACAACTACTTCGGTTCAAATAATTGAATTAAAAGATGGAGAAGAAGAACTAAACATTTTATTCAATCATAAGCTCAAAGTTCCCTATATAAAAGCCCCCTCCCTAGACAGCCCCCCTCCCTAGACGCCTGCTCAAGGTCACCATTATATAAGCCCCCTCCCTATGCGCCGATCCTCATTCCATCACCGACTCTCCAATAATGAACAACTCTCCATTGGCCCAAATGAATTCTAGTTTTGAAATAAACTCTAAAGAAGAGTTACAAGACATTTTTAATATTTTACAAGAACTTGTAGATAATTTTACAACCATCAAAATGAATTTGGAAATAACATACGATTGTCCTATTTGTGATAAGGTTGAAAGTTTAGATGAAGACAGTTTACTAAATCTAACTCCTGCACCATCTGACACTACTGATGGTAATAATGAAGAGCAACGTCTTTCCCCCACCACTTCTTTGTAATTCATCCTTCCCCCCACCACTTCTTTATTTAACTAACATTTCTCCCTTTCACTTCTCATTCCATCTTCGACTTCTGAACTATCAACATCACTAAAATTTCAAACACTAACACAATCATGATGGATATGATGGATGAAGTTCCCTTCGTAACTAGAATGGAAGAGGATAAATTGAAATTGGAAATTAAACGATTGGAAATGGAACGGGAAAACCAACTTGAAATGTTACATTTGTTCAAGCTTTTCAAATACATCATCTGGGGACTCTGCATTTACCTTCTCATCGTCGTCGGTGTTTGCATTTACAACTCTGTAATTCATCACAAAAGTTCAACTTGTTTAAACTCTGCTGTTGCACATTAATTGTATTTTCACTAATAAAATTCAAAAGTTACTTCAACCTATCCTACTATCACCAACTAGTTCAACTTAGAACTATTTCTGGTGGTAGTTGGGTAGGCTTTTTTAAAACTTACTCTGGATGACCTTGACATACTTTCCAGATCCTATTTATAAATTTAAATTTCAGTTTTAAACTAACTTTTAGTTTTGTTCAACTATTAAGAGTTTTGTTAACACCGTCAAATTTCAGTTTTCAACTAACTTTTAATTTATGTACACTTTTAGTTCAACCCTAGTTACTTTATTCGCAAATTCAGTTCAACCGACCACCAACGCTATTGCCATCTCCACCCCAATATTTTAACATTTCTGCCCCCAACACCTGCCCGAACGGCAGGTGGGGTAAAGGAGTGGGGGTGGCGCATGCTCACCAATGCAAAACTAAGGTTTGAGGTTAGAATTATCCATGGCGGCCGCCATGTCTAGTTCAGTTTCACCACATAGAGTCGGCGACCGGTTATTGGTCTAAAGGAGTGGGGGAAAGGGTGGTGGGGGGAAGGTTGCCATTTTATAAGCCCTCTCCCTAGACGGCGCTTCTCATTCTATCGCCAACTTTCAAACGATAAACACCTCTCCCATGGCACTGATGAATTATCCCGCTATCACCAACTACTTCAACTTAAAACTATTTCTGGTGATAGTTGGATAGGATTTTTAAAAACTTACTCTGGATGACCTTGACATATTTTCCACATCTCAGTTATAAGTTTGAATTTCAATTTTGAACTAACTCTTAATTTTTCTTCAACTGTTGTAGTTTTGTTAACACCGACGAATTTCAATTTTGAACTAACTTTTAATTTATGCGTACTTTTAGTTCAACCCCACTTTATGCGCAAATTCACTTCACCCTAACGCCAACACTATCGCCATCTCCACCCCAACCTATATGGCATAAAATATAACTACAGCATCTCATATATACCCTCCATCCCCCACCGGAAGCTATGTGACATGGCAGCTGGCGCCAGCTGCCGCGGCACGTGGCTCGGTGGGCACGTGGTCGGTTTTAAAAGTGGCCAAAAACCACTACTCATTTTATTACAGTTTATTTAGGCTTTGATTCCAGTACCCTCTCATTTAGCGAGTTAACAGTAGTATTCCCTTCTTGGGAACGCCCCTAAGCTTATATGGTGGAGGACGCTAAATTCCGTTTTAGGGACGATTATAGCCTTTGGAGAGAGATGACTCTAAATTCGAAGCTAGACAGGCACAATTCAGTCCCTCAAAGGTAGCATAAGTTAGGTTTAGGTTACTGTTTTTTATCAGGCACCTTTATTTTCTAAAAAAAAAAGAGACAATAGAACATAATGATACACTACACTGTATCACATTAAATTACTACGAGGTTTAAATAAACTTATTAACTAAGTTTAAATAAAGTTCGGTGAAATATGATTTAAAATTATAATAAAATTAAAAGGTATAGGGTGATTAATTTAGACAATATAATTTAATACTTAAATAAAATTCTAATATATTTATGGATCAATCAATAATTGACGTTGACATTTATAATCTCAAAAAGGAGGGTTTATTACAATTAGCCAGTGACTACAATGTCAGAATCCCTTCTGATCCCTTGTCCATAACTGTCCATGAATTAAGGCAAAAATTATCACTTGTTAAGGAGGTTGCTCGTAAAGCTCAAAGAGATAGTATATTTAGGGCTATATTAGAGAAATCCATTGAGGAAAACCAAGTTTCAGAGGTTAATGCAAGGGAGTATCCAGAGCTAAAATCATATTTTGAACTTCTTGATCCAATTTACGATTCAGTTTATGAATCAAAAGATAACGGTGGTAATGAGAAGCCATGCCACAATTATGCTAATGAACCGATACAGCATCTAGGGGCTGCTTCAAATTTTCCAACTCACAAAGAAACGGAACCTACGAATACTATAACCACTACTGCACTGACTGACTTTATATCTGTAAACACCCAATCACCAATTACAGCACAGCAATCTTCAAAAACGCAAATTGAAGTACCCAAATTCAACAATACTACGACGATACAAGTTAAGTCACCGGAAATTATCACACCTAACTTGAATACCGCAATGGCTGATTCGAAGTCAGAAAATTTACCTTTGGTGAAACCAACTATTTTTGGTGGCCAACCGCATGAAAATGCTTTAGAGTTTTTAAAGAAATTTGAACTTGCTGCTAGGTGCAATCGTTGGTCGGACAGAACTAAATTAGACTTGTTTGGAACGTATATGACGGGCATTGCATACAAATGGTATTCGGATTTTATGGACCTAAATCCAAGCACATCATGGGAAGATTTACAGAATAATTTCAAAAAATCGTTCGGGAAATCAGGATTCTTGTTTGACATTCAGAATACATTAGATAGCCGAATCCAAAATGAGTCTGAGACCCCTCTAAACTTCTTTTTCGAGATCCATAATCTATGTAGACAGCTTAAGCCAAACATGCCGGACGAAGAAATTATTAACTATACAATTAAAGGACTGAGGCCGAACTATTTCGATGAAATCGTCCGTATGGAACACTCTAGCCTTAAGGAGTTTCAAGACAACTTATCGAAATTGCAGACAAGACTCCAGTTAAAACAACAAAATTCCAGGAAGTATAATTTGCATTATGGTTACGACTATGTTCAAACAATTGACCAAAACAACACACCAACAACATTTTCTCATAACACTAGAGCAGTAAGTTTCCGTCATTCATCTCCCAAAACTGATGATAAAACACACCATCTATTGAATGCGATCTCGGATTTAACTAAAGCGGTTCGAGACATAAAGACTTCAAGTCAATCTACGGCAAAGGGTTATAACGATAGGCGTCATGTTTCACGGAGGGATGACTCCGAACTCGCAGAGACAGGAGCCAATCCAGAGACAGGAGCCAGTCCAGAGATAGGAGCCAATCCCCAATGCAATATCGCAATAAATCTAAATCACCAAATAGATACTTAAATAGGAGAAACTATCAGTCATATGGGAATGCAAACTACACTCCAAGGAACTACTATTCACCAGGTAGGAACATGTACCAGCGCCAGAATAATCACCTAAATTATACGACTAGACGTCACAATTGTGACATCTGCCAAATGGACAATCACATGACAAGGGAATGTTATTTTAACATGAGAAACCCTCGTGCTCGGAACCAAAACAGACAGGAACCTTCTAAAGAATTAAAATCTAAATTTTCCCCAAACAAAGCGAACCAATCAACACCTGATGATACTAAGTATCATAATCAACGACAATCTAATGCAAATTACTCTTACAGAAAAAACTAGTTTATGGGTGGGTACCCAGAGTCGAAATTAACAGAGGTTCTCACCCTGATTACAGTGTTAAAACCCAAAATCATTGCAACAAAAAAAGGTACTATGTAAGTACTAGGAATGTAGCTTCCTACAATTTACAATATAACAACACAAAATCTCACTACCTTATGAGAAATAAAAACGATAATCTTCACAATTTCACTCATGGCAAAACTACCCCAAATAAAAGAAATTACATTAAAATCTCAAAGTTATCTGACTTTCAACAACATGTAATTGATGACGATGAGGAACCATTTAACGGCCAGACATTATACTATCACAGCAAAAATTTTCAAAATCAGGTTTTATTCCCAAACAAAAGCTACGATGAAGAGTTTCCACCTCTAAATGCGTCATGCAGAGGCAAGCAAAAGCATCGACCTTGTGACGTTGCCGGAAACCTAACGCCTCAGAATGCACCGGTCATGTTTGCCACGTCAACTCCCGAGTCGCCAGCGCGTACGCAAGTGACGTCACAGCGACACACAATCACAGCCTACCAAATGCCAACCTCAGCCACTTCTTCAAACTCAGATCCCAATATAGGCTGTATTACTGATTGTACTTCAGCGACAACAACGAATCAATCCACTTCAGACAATGAAACTTTAACATCACCGCAACAGTCCAAAGAGGATTTGGTGTTAATTTCAGAGGAACGGAGCGACAACTGTTTACTCTCGATTAATGAAGCACAGAATTTATATCTTACTATTGACAAACAGCAGAGGTTAGACGAGATTAAGTCCTACCAGTTAAGAAATTTACTAAAAACTAACAGTAGGGAATCAGAAAGTGTGTTGTCCTCATTTACGACATTTTGTTTAATACTACTGAGCAAGCACCACAACCAACATTAAACTTTAATGTTAAAATACAAGGCATAGGCGACACCTTGAAATGCTATATAGATACTGCACTAATTATTCGTTTATTAACCACAAGTTAGTAAAAGTGTTACCACTTTCCACAGACAAACTTCCAACCATTGCTGCTGCAAACAATGAAATACTACCAGTATTAGGTCGAATACAATTGCCTATGTTAATTTGCAACAGGCAATATACAGTGCCATTTTTAGTCATTAAACAGCTTGCATTAGACATAATTATAGGAAACAAGTTTTTATTAGAAAACCACATGGAGATCTCATTCAAAGATAAGCAAATTCGTATATTTAACAAGAACACGAACACACATGACTTGATCCCTATGGACAAATCATGGGTAATTAATATGCAAAATGCCAATACCCTATCAGTTATAATGGATTTACCCACATCAAACAATTTAACTGAGGTAAGAGCAGATAAAGAATATTATGTCAAACCAAAACAACACCTCAAGATACTAGAATTGCCAATAAATTCGGATAATCTGGAATTTGAACAGAATTTGAATTTGCAAGATAAGAGAAAATTACATGCATATATTGCTAGTGACATTGATTCTAACATAAAATGCATCCAAATCTATAATTCAGGAACATCACCGAAGAAAATTAAACAAAATTCATTGTTAGGCTACTTAAAAACCTCAAATAACAGTAAGATTGAACCCATCAGGAAATTACTCCCAGCAGGAATGGAACTCTCTCAGATACACAGTCCTCAAAACTCCAACCACGCTAACACCAAGTCTACTTACTATAATCCTGACAAAATTCAAGTATATGACCTTAATGGAGACAGACTTTCCATTAACCCAAATCTCTCGGTTGAACAACACAATCAAGTTGCGAAAGTTCTTCATGAATTCAGACATTTATTTACTAACAAAACGGAAGATTTAACGAAAGCTGAAGTTCCGCCGGTGAGACTAAAATTGAAAGAAGATGCGAAACTTATTCACATTCCACCATACAAGCAGCCGCTCACAGAAAGAAATGCTTTACAAGAAGAGATTGAGAAATTATTAAAGTCAAAAGTCCTGGAAGAAAGCGAAGGATTTACAGACTTCCAATCACCCATATTTTTGGTCACGAATAAGGATAAAACACGTAGACTAATATCTGACCTGAGACAAATTAATAGTAGAATAATCCCGGAACAATATCCATTGTTGTCTATTGACACTGTTTTGTCATGTTTATCTGGAATGCAGTATTTCAGCAAAGTCGATGTAAAAAATTCATTCTTCCAAATTGAAATTGATCCACAAGACAGACATATACTTACAGTTGCCACACAGACAGGAAAATACCAATATACCAGACTACCACAAGGCCTTTGCAACAGTACAGCAATATTTCAAAGGGTTATTAACAAAATACTCTCTAAGCATTTGTTTTCCAAAGTCATAAGCTACATTGATGACTTAGCTATTCTTGGTAGCACATTCCAAGACCAACTCGACAATTTGAGGACAATTCTAAGCGAACTAGACAAATATAACATTAAACTAAATACAAATAAATCACAGTTTATGTCTGAAAACATTGAAATTTTGGGTCATGATATTTCAAAGCATGGCATCAGACCTCTCAAAAGGAATGTCGATGCTATAAGACGTATTGAAAGACCAAAAACAATAAAGCAAGTACGTTCAGCTCTCGGGGCATTTAATTTTTTCCGTCAGCACATAAAGAATTTTGCTGAAATAGCAATACCTTTAACTGATTTAATTAAACAATACAATAAAACGAAACAATTTAATTGGACTCAAAGATGTGAAGACGCTTTCAATCAGTTAAAAACTATCCTAACTACAGCCCCAGTACTGGCCCACTTTGATGTTAACCAGGAAACACGCATATATACAGACGCTAGTGATTTTGCTGTAGGCGCTGTTCTCTGTAATTTTGACACCAAAACTGGAAAGGAACACCCAGTGCAATATTTTAGTAGGAAGTTAAAACCTACTCAACGTTCATTAAGTGTTTCTGAAAAAGAATTTGTAGCATTAGTTACAGCATTAAACAAATGGAGGGAATTTTGCTTAGGTCGAAAGGTTCACGTTTATACGGATCATTCCGCACTCCAATTCTACAAGAATTTTAAAGGGTCATCTTCAAGACTGACAAGATTAGCATTACATATAGTAGATTACGACATTGAGATACACTACAAGTCAGGAAAAACCCTAACACTCCCAGATTTTCTCAGCAGGAATCCAATCGATAATCAAGATGACAACATACCTACAGACATAGACCGAGAAACGATTAATACGTTAGTACATGTCGATGTTGCACAACTTCAACGAGAGGACGACAATCTTCGTAAAATTATAAATGCTATTAATGATCCCCAGAACAGCTCCAAAGGAGACATAAAAAAATCACTTCACTTCAGGATATTCAATGACACACTTTATAAACGCAAACCTGGAAACAACAGAAATTATACTCTAGTATTACCACAGAAGTTAAGAGCACAAATTCTACATGACTACCATGACGATAAAATATCAGGAGGACATTTAAATGCAGACAAAACATACAATAAGATTAAAGATCGCTATTACTGGATGCGAATGAGGAGAGATATTCAAGATTATGTTAGGACATGTGATACTTGCCAAAAACGGAAAACTCCTACCAGAAAACCCTTTGGCTACTTACAACCTATATACCCAACCTTACAACCATTCACCAGAATCCAAGCTGACATTGTTGGTCCACTTTGCCCAAGTAGTAGATATAAATATATTTTATGCGTAACATGTGTTTCAACAAGAATGGCATTTGCTTTCCCATTGATTAATGCTGATGCTATCTCTGTGACAAATTGTTTATTAAAATTGATAAGTATTTATGGAGTATTTAATGTTCTACAAACAGATAGGGGAACTACATTTACAGCTCAAGTTGTTTACCATTTACATGTTGCGCTAGGTATGTGTCAAATATTAAGCACAGCTTACACACCAAATGTTAATGGACTTGTAGAATCATTTAACAAAACACTAGTAAACATCTTATCGCATTATGTAACTGAAAATCCTTCAAAATGGTCAAACTATTTGCAGTATGCAGTATTTGTATACAACAACACACACCACTCTACTCATAAACATAAGCCTAGTTATTTATTTTTAGGATTTGAACCCCAATTACCAAGTGAAACTCTGTTAGTTTTACCTAATGCTGAACCAACACTAGTGGAAAGATTGAAAATAATTGAAAATGTACGTAAAACCATACCTAAGTTAATTCAACAACAGCAAGCAAAACAAAAGTATTACTATGACCAAAATAGAACTGACTTTGATTTTAAGGCAGGTGACGAGGTTTTAATATGGTATCCTAAGAACCTCAGGGACAATTCAACTAAATTTGCATATAAGTACAAAGGACCTTACACTATAACAAGAAAGGTTTCCCCTGTAACATATGAAATTGAATTACTTTCCAATGGAAAATTAATTCGTGACGTAGTTCATGTACAAAGATTAAAACTTTACTATAGGAGGGACTGAATTGCAGAAGCAGGCAAACACAACATTTGTACATAGTTATAAGATAAGTTAAACTTTCATTGAATACCTGATATGCATTCAATTACAGGTCTTAACTCCGCCAAATTTAATAAGAAGTAATCTTAGTCATTCTTAGTTTCATTGGAAACTTATTTTTCACGTAAGCATTAATTCTATTGATATCTTATTAAATAAAATACTAATTTAAAGTAATAATAATAATAATAATTCCTTCATTCTTAACTAAACGTAATCAAAGAAACAAGAAGTAATTAAGAAATATTGCAAACAAATTAACGATTACAGAAAGCTAGCGTAGGTCGTGTCGAACCGAGCTTGACGAAACCATTGTAATATATTTTGTAAATAGTGTGCGCACACAATAGGTTAAGAATATCATATTAACGACTTCTGAAAATTTAATTATAGAATAGGAAGTGTAATGTAATGAAATTTACTTAGAACAAATTAAGTTGTAAAAGAGAAAAAATGCTCTAGCATTATCTACGGACTCTTAAAATAAAGAGTTTAACATGACTTGGATTGAGTATCCGTGTCATTGTATAATTGTGTACCAAAAACATTGTGGTAAACTAACATTACGATTACAACACGATTGTGACATAATACTTGATTACGCACTATAATACAAGACTGATCACCTTGTATTAGAAATTGTGCTTTAACACTTTGTTTGGCCAAACATAAGGACGTTAATGACAATAATGAACATTGCTCTTAAGAACGTGACAAAGCAACTCTGCGCAAGCCATGATTGTGACCTATATATCTGAGGTATGGCCCAGAAAAATTCTCAAGGACAATAAGTTTTTCGTGTGAAGAACACTCTGAGGTCCATACAATCAGACATATACATGTATATACCTTTAAACAAGTCGCTGATATACAAATACATGCAATTTATAATAAGTATTCACTTATGGGTATAAATTTTATGATTTATCACAGGTACTCATTAACTTGTAAATACAAGGGAAAAATAATAGTTATAAGATAAACAAAAACAAAATCGTAAAAAAAGCAAGGAATTATTATTATAGAGCCAGTTTTTGAATGCATATCAAAATGTAAACATATTAAAATTTATTGCAATAACAACACATGGTAACTTGTAAACACCAGCATGAGCACCAATCGGACAGGCATAGTCAAAATTTATTTATGTCAATTTCAGCAAGATATCCCAGGCGAAGACGACACATCGCGGCGACCTTGCGACTGAGAGTTCATCGTACCCAACCAGCATACAACACCACACCACCAGTCTACAATACACAACTGCCGACTAGCCATAACACAACTGACACTCTCACCATGTCAGCAACTTCATCCATTGCTTCAACTGTGCGAAATATCTTCTAAATGGAAACAACTTATCAGAACTTAAACTACACTGTCAATTTCACTGCATCAAAGCACCAAAACATCCTATTGTGACACAACTTCAAGTAAACAAATTTCTTATTACAAATTTTGGGAAAACTCTGCAATTAAACTGTGACAATAACATGCTTCAGGACAGCATCCCGGAAGTCAATCTTGGAACTCTAGAAATAGAATTACCATGTAATTGCAAACTCATGGATGCTTCAAAAACAATTATCAATACAATAGTCCCATGTGACTCTAGAGACTTCTCTTCACCTTCCATATACCACCTAGTTCCGCTACCTTGGACCAACTTAGATCATTTGAAATTGGACCCCTTCAATGAAGACAAGACTGAATTCTATAACATCACAAATTACTTACTTCCACAATGGAATCTTACTGTACCCACCTTCATCTCTACAACATTAGACGAAGTAAAATTATTCAAACATATTCATCAAGAAACAACCTGGACAGATATAGTAGACGACAAAAGAATTATGCTGTATTTTCTTCTTTTATGGTGTAGTATGCTGACAATATTATTGGCTATAGCAATCTACAAAATTCACATCTTAAACATCAAGCTAAAATTGAAACCACCCTCATTACCACCAAGAAACTTTAACATTTCAGATACTACTCTCTAAATTTCTTCAACGGCACAAAACCAGTTTGCACCGATTTAAACCGGGGGATGTAATCAAGTCACAAAAAAGTACAACGCAATAAGCCCACACCATATTTCCTGTTTGTTCCACATAGCAAAAACCAGCAACCATAGCAATAACTCAACAATTCAATCTAACTGCGCAATGACAAGTCAGCGGGGTCATCGAAGTTTATTGTCTCCATTGCCGGTCGTGGACACTCAAGAAAGTTCCAGAATATTCCCACCAATCATTATCTTCCAAAATTAAATCACGCTCTCCTATTGGCCAATAATAGTGTGGAAGGGGAATGAAGACAAAAAGGGAGCACTGTGGACAGGATGGAAGTCAGCTCGGGAAATTCGGCAGAAGACGGTCTTCTTTAAGCTCGGGGACGACGCCACTTACGCGAGTGTAGTGAAGTGTTGTGTTTTAATGGCCTGTGGCCTTAAGCCTCTTTTTTATTGTGTCATGTGAATAAGGAGTGACCCAGCGTGATTAGAGTAAGATATTCTTCCTAAATTTTGTAATGATAGGGCCTGTCTAGCGGTGTTAAATTCCTCAATCTTTATTTTCAAAATTTAATTATTTATTATGCACCATCCCTTCAGGATGGTTGTACTAAACCCTTCACAATTACATCTAACTAACGATGTTGAGATTTTTGTAAACAACCTCTCTCCAACTGCTATTCATTTTTTATACTAAATCAAGAATCCAAATTTTGTTAAACTCATAAATCGATTGTCTGAAATACAATTTAATTGAGACTCTCGTGCTGGTGTAAATATTATTTTTGGACATGTAAATATAAATTAATATAACTGTTATTGCTGCAACTTAAATTTGTTGTTAGAAATTGTTATTGAACTTACTTAAATACATTTTATTACAGTTTATTTAGGCTTTGATTCCAGTACCCTCTCATTTAGCGAGTTAACAGTAGTATTCCCTTCTTGGGAACGCCCCTAAGCTTATATAATACAAGAGATTTTATGAAAATAAGGCACTCAAACTTTGAACATGGGGTCATTCCATATCAACTCAACCAGGGCAAAACACCCAAGGTCTCAGATTTTTATGAAACATGGTAAATTTGTTCCTTTTATATAGGCCTAGCTAAACAACCATACCAAGTTTTACTGACTTATCTCTATCGGTTTTCTTTTTACAACCCTTCAAAGTTTTTACTAAAATGCCGGCCGGGGCTCAGCCGAGGCCACAAACAGAACGTTTATTTTCTCAGAAAAAATCATATATTTAATATATATCAATAGAACTCAATGAAAATTTGTAGTTTAACTAAATAAAACATGCTGATTTTGGAAAAAAATATAATAACACTCTAAGCCTTACCAAAAAATTACAAAAAATTATTATTTTACACATATTTTATTTCCGGAAAGCGATTACAAGGGTTCACGTTACAGCCAATATCTTACCTGAGGGTTAAAGATAATCAAACAAAACTTTTTATGAAAATGATCTTCAAGATATTTTTTATCACACCCAACAATAAAATTAATGGCTTTTTTATTCCTTCATATTTAAAAACTAATATTTTTCTAAAAAACTTGATTTTGTCAAAAAATACAACACTGATATGCATATTCATTTCCTTGGGCATAAAATAGTGTGTAGTTATATAGTGTGAAGTGCTGAAAAACTATTAATTATTTCATGTAACTTAAGAAAACCTGTTAGAGATAAAATATTATATTTTCACCTAAATAATTTGTTTAAAAACATTACATTTGGTCTTTCCGTTAGTCATCCAGGCCATGTCACCCACCGATTTGGATTTAAAAAAATGAAACTTGGTATGGTTGATTCTTCTATACCTATAAAAAAATATACCAAGTTTCAGTGCTCTATCTCTGCTCATTTATTTTCAAGAGCTGTTTGAAATTTGAATAAATCTGTCGCTTTTGAATGCCCAAGGTTTCCACGGTAATGTGCACTGATAATGAAAAAAATTTGTAACTCTCTCATTTGCCAACCAAATGAAATGAAAATTTATAGATAAAATGAAAACCAATAAAATTACAGATTTTAGAAAAAAAAGAGTTAATAGTAGCCTACTTTCAATTTATTTAGGTATTTAAAAAAAAAGTGAAATACAGACGTGTATATCCGTACGGCAACCATACAAACAACCGTATATCAATAAGGTTTTTAGAGAAAAATTTTGTTTTACTGAAATGTATATTTTTTTAAAGGCACACTGGTTTTTAAGATTAAATTTTTTTCAGCAATCCCAGTAATATGTGCTACCTTATAGTCCAATCAAATTCATGGCTTTTTGGCTGCTTTATACTTTAAAAAAATTATACTTATTTTTTTTGTAAAATCCTTAGCGGCATGTTTAATAGGTTTTCATGAACTTTCATAAAACTGTGTACCTTAATAACTCTTAACATTAGCAACAATTCATTTATAATATTAAGTCTTTTTTATAGATTACAATTTTGTTTCATAATTTATGGTCATTCCATGAAATTGTCCAAAAATAAATGACTTATCGCTTATATTGTTTTATTTTATTAAAAAATATTTTTATGTCGTTCATTTAATCAAGAAACAAAATTTTGTTTTTAAATGAAATTTAGTACAAGTTAGTTTTTATTAGCCGATTTTCAAACATGGCGGATGCTTATTCCTAAAAAATTAATTGTTTTCTGGGTAAAGTTAAATGTGTCTTGATCATTCAAAGATATAAGTACACCTATAAAATGAAACAAAAAAGTAGATTTTACCATCTTTCAATGAAAATTAATATTTAATAAATTAAAATTGAGTGAATTAAATATAAATTTAACAACTGAAAATGGGTATTTTTACAATAATATAACACAGGGAATACTCTTCAACTTTAAGTTATTAAAAATAAAAAATAAATAAACATATCATACACCTAGTTAAAAACTAAGTCTTTACAATAAAATAAATATAACTTACAGAAACTTACTTCGTATGGTTACACTCCATAAAATCCAACATTTTAAAGTTTGATTATTATATTTGCATACTGCAAAGTATGCATTTCTCATGAGAAAAGTAAAAAAATCTTAATAGTTCCTGTATGAAGTATTACCTATGAAATAAAACCAGTTTCAAGTGGTTTACTGTTTCTTATAGGTCTTGAAACAATTTTACTGTTTAAAAAGTAAGTAAAATATTAAACGTGCTGCTAAAAATTGTACAAAAAAATAAGTGTACATGCTACAGAGCAGCCAAAAAGTAATGAATTTTATTGCATCACAAGGTAGTAGCCTACATACCATTGGGATTGCTTGAAAACCACTGTGTATTTCATAAATATTTACATTTCAGTGAAACAAGATTTTTCTCTAAAAACATTATTGATGTTTGTAGCCTAGATGAATTGTAAGTAATATAAACTATTTTTTCCTGAAATTTGTATAATATTATTGACAACACCTGAAATTTTCATTTGATTTGGTTAGGAAATAAGAGAGTTACAAATTTTTTTCATAATCAATGGCACATTACTGTGAAAACCCCAGGCATGCAAAAATGACAGTTTTATTCAAATTTAACAGCTCTCTAGAAAAAAATGAGCAGAGATAGAGCACAGAAACTTGGTACATTTTCTTATAGGTATAGAAGAATCAACCATACCAAGTTTCATTAAAATCCAAATTGGTGGGTGACATGGTCTGGATGACCAACAGAACGACCAAATGTAATGTTTTTAAACAAATTATTTAGGTGAAAATATAATATTTTATCTCTTAACAGGTTTTCTTAAGTTACATGAAATAATTAATAGTTTTTCAGCACTTCACACTATATAACTACACACTATTTTATGCCCAAGGAAATGAATATGCATATCGGTGTTGTATATTTTGACAAAATCAAGTTTTTTAGAAAAATATTAGTTTTTAAATATGAAGGAATAAAAAAGCCATTAATTTTATTGTTGGATGTGATAGAATATATCTTGAAGATCATTTTCATAAAAAGTTTTGTTTGATTATCTTTAACCCTCGGTAGATTGGCTGTAACGTGAACCCTTGTAATCGCTTTCCGGAAATAAAATATGTGTAAAATAATAATTTTTTGGTAAGGCTTAGAGTGTTATTATATTTTTTTCCAAAATAAGCATGTTTTATTTAGTTAAACTACAAATTTTCATTGAGTTCTATTGATAAATATTGAAGATATGATTTTTTTCTGAAAAAATAAACGTTCTGTCTGTGGCCTCCGCTGAGCCCCGGCCGGCATTTTAGTAAAAACTTTGAAGGGTTGTAAAAAGAAAACTGATAGAGATAAGTCAATAAAACTTGGTATGGTTGTTTATCTATATAAAAGGAACAAATTTACCAAGTTTCACAAAAATCTGAGACCTTGGGTGTTTTGCCCTGGTTGAGTTGATATGGAATGACCCCATGGTAACAATGAACCCATAGGAATAAAAACAACGCAGGAAATAAAGATCCAAAATCTTTATTCCATATTCATATTCCAGCAGTCAACTGACTTCCACGTAACACAGGTGCAGTCGCGACACGAGACAGACTGAATGACAGTTTCGGAAGCGGTCGATGCGGATGTTCACTTCCTGCCCGCTTCCTCCTTCTATTTTTGTGTGAATACTCCACGGCCTCGTAAATCACATCGATGGGTACAGATTATGGATAACGCCTGATGACTTTTGATGCAAAATGTGATACTTCACTGTTGTGCGGATAGAACGAATAGTAATTGAAGGCGCTAAAATGGAAAAATTATTTATTTCGTAAGAAAAAAAATTTAATAATATCCAGATTTTCAGTTCCGATGAAGCGGAGTTCCGATGTCGCCGAGTCCGATGAACGAGAGTGTACTGTATTTAAATTTAAACACAGGAAATTGAAGTGATGGCAAATTACTCTCCGAATATGATAAATCCCGGTATGTCAGTTCTCCCGGGCTAATTGAGTTTTGTTTGTTACAGCTACTCGTGTGGGTACCGGAAAGCTTTTGATGAGTATTCGGCGATCCTACACAAGAAGTATCCAGAAATCAGCATAGAAGGGGGCAACTATGAACCCCCGGGGTACAACATGTTTGTTGCTAAATTCGTGGTAAGCATCATCCTCTTTAGGTGTTGGTCATATATAGAAAGTAAAATAATTTTAATATATTAGAACCTCCCTTATCCGACCTCTCGATAACCGACTCCACCCAATATCTGACCTTGACCTAGTGTCCGACTGTCTATCTGCGATTGATGTGCTCCCGTCATTGCTGAGACTGTCAAAACGACTGACATCTCCTGTCATCGTGAGATGTCAGACTGTGAAACTATTCATTATGTGTAGAGACAATTATTAAAAAATATTGTCATTTTTCATTTATATTGATATTTTAATTAACGTGTTATAGATACAATAAAGTTACAAGTTATAGATACAATAAAGGCCAATACTGTATAGGCCTAGCTGTTTCTACCTAGAAAATGCGTTAAATTTGCTCCTTCCGATACCCGACTTTTTGGCCGTTCCAACCATGGCTCGGTCCAGTCATGGTTGGATATCGGAGGTTTAAATGTAATTAGATTGAATAGTTAATTTGCAAAAAACTGTACTGTAAATGTGATGTTTACATGTAGTGAATTAATTAGTCATTGCAAGAAGTTTGTCAGCATGTCCCGTATCTGTGTCCTTTCTTGATTCTGTTTTAGGACACTGCTTATTATGCTCCCTACTGCTAAATGGCGGAACTAAACAGCAGTGCAGTAGACTCCCTCTTAACCGGCCACCTTTTAACTGGTTTCCGCTTTAACCGGCCTACCCTGACACAAAAATAACATCTTTTTAACTGGCCATTTTTTATCTCAACATCGTTTGAACCGGCCGTGAATCGCCGGAAACGTACAGTTTTTTTATCTACTGTATCATTTAATTCAACGTTATTTCACATTGACTTTCTCAAACAAATTAAAATATAACGTCCTGGACGGAAGTGAATGCCACCGGAAGTTCATGCGTTTGGACCCACTATCCAGTAGACCACAATAAAGAAACTAAGTATTATTAGTTTGGTTTTGTTGTGGATTTTATGGGTGTCTGATATTATTATAAATCATATACAGCAATACATTTAAAGTTTTTTTTTTATCAAGTGATAATTCTATTTGGCCACTCAAAATTGTCGGTTGGCGTTTTTAAATGAACATCGGTTTAACCGGCCAACTCATTATCCGGCCATGGCCTGGTCCCGAGGTGGCCGGTTAAGAGGGAGTCTACTGTACAATGTTCAGTGTCACTACCATGTGGTAGAGATTTTTTATCCTTTACCTCACAATTCGTTTTTGTTCAGTATCTGTGACCATTGCCATTTATAGAGGTTGCACTGAATGTATCATTAATTGTAGACAATAAGTGCTATATAAATGCTTCGCTAGATCTCTATCTTATTTCGCTGAGTGCAAATCTCACCAAAAACAGACTTAAGCTCTACCCTGCGGAAAAGTGATGTTGATATTTGTTTGGTCTCACAGTACCTTCATGAAAATATCAGGACACTGTGTCATCCTTGTTGTTTTTAAGTTAATTTCTCTAAAGGGCCTAAGATATTCCATTACAGTCGATGTGGTACGACCTCATCGGGTACTGTGCATTAAAAAAGTGAAATTCATAAATATTTATCTCTACACCGAAGTATCCACGGTTCTGATAACTTATGATTTCAAGGAACCATCGATTTTGATTAGATTTGGTATTAAGGAGTAGGACCGTTTGTGAACCGGCATGTTTTCATTATAGAACCTGGGTTTATGGGGTTTTAAAAGGTCAAAAAAGGATATTAGGCTCTTTTTGGCTATAATTTAATACCCAAATGTCAACACACTTGCCTAGGCCTACTCTACTTATACCATATTTTGTAGGTACTTTTCAATTAGCTTGCCAACTTCAATTTTAATTAGATGTGTCGTATTACTTGATCAGGGCAGCTAAATTAGAATTTCATGGTAGTGATAAGATTCTCTGCCTCCCTCCACAACTAGACTAATGTTGAGCGATCACTCACTTACCTGAGCGTCGTTAAGTCGTTGTTTGCACACTTACAAATAGGTTAGGTTACATTAGGTTAGGCCAACCTAAACTAACGTATTTTTTCTACTTGTTGTTGCCTTTAGTTCATACCTGTCCCAGTACATGTGTTGGTCAGTAGAGACAGCCAAGAGTGACAACCTATTCCATGCATTACTTCATGACATTGCTTGATTCTGGGCTTCTTCTAGGAGTTCTAAATGTTAAAATATATTTTAAAGTTATCCTGTATATGGTTTCTATGATAATAATTTGTTTTGTCTGTAAAGTTAAAATTAAGATGTGGTCGAGCTTACTGCAAAGTACCCTTTACTTATGGTGAAAATCAAGGAATCTTCAATTCCACTGGAAATTCCCTAAGTAGGCTATGAGGGTATTTACATTTGTCTTACCGTGTCGCAGGGTCTAGGCAAGCTGCTGGTCATGGTGTGCATCCTGTCTGGGATCAACGTGTTCCGCTACCTGGGTCAAGACACTCCGCCCTCGTGGTGGCTCTGGTGTGTAGACAACAAGCTGTACGCTTGTCTCATGATATTCTTCCTCTCCAACGCGCTAGAGGGCCACCTCGTGTCAACCGGAGCCTTCGAGATATCGCTAAACGGTAACGTTTTTCTACCCCACCCAGTTTTTTTATGTTAGACAAAGATTTTCATTTAACGTTAATATAAACGTATATAATATGCTAAGGGTTTTTTTTTTGTCGGGAACTCCTACAGTTTTCAACCAATATTCAAGTTTTTGGTGTCGTTGGATAGGGCTTGGCCTGTAGTTGTTTCCACCAAAAATTGATGAAAATCACACATAAAATAAAGGCGTTATAGGCTACACAAATTAAATTTGAAATTTTCCCACTAGAATAACATTGGGTTGTGGTTGAACATCTGTTAGTGTACAGCTGTAAATGAGTGTAGTTTTTTGTGATTACTGATATTCACAATATTGGATTGGTCGCATGCCGTTGATTTATAACTAAACTTTACTTTTGTACTATGTCGAAATAAACTGCTTGATTTCGAGCAACAAGTAGACTAGTCAGTCATAAATCCACCTTAGTCATAATTCAGGCTCGTTGATTAATTAATTGAGTACTCATCGGGCTCTAACCCTATTGAATAACCTTTTAATTTGTACACCTGAAAAAAATGTAAATACAGCACACTCTCGTTCATCCAACTCGGTGACATCAGAACTCCGCTTCATCGGAAGTGATGATCAAGATATTAATATTGTTTCTTGAAAAAATAATTTTTATGTTTTAGTGCCTTCAATCTCCAATTAGTTATACCCACAAAACAGATAAAAATAAATATATTTCATCTATTTATAAATATATTTAAATAATAAAATAAATATATTATATTTCATTTATTTATAAATATATTTAAATAATAAAATAAATATATACTAAGTAAATTTATATTTATCACATTTTGCATATCGTGTCACCGGACGCTTTTCTTATCTACATTCCTCGAGACCTGTGTTAGCACGGAAATAGGAATAAGGAGGAAGTAAAGATCAGTTTCTTTAACCGTCTGTCCGTCAATCTCGCGAGTGCACTTGCTTTACCTGGAATGTCAATTGACTATTTTGAAAAATGAGTGAAAAGCGGAAAAAGGTTAGTGTGTTTATCGAGGATACACTTAAGCTATCAAAAGAATCTAATTGATCCCATTGAGTTAGCAAAAAATATTGTTATGGGATATGGAGTGGGGAAAGTTTGAGGATCTTTATTTACTGCATTGTTTTTTATTCCTATAGGCCTAAGTTTATTGTTATCATGTCACGTAGGTTCAGTATCTTATTTCTAAAAATCTCTTGTATGATAGGCTAACACCAACAATAGTGAATACAACCGTGATTTGGTCGCAGAAACGGTGAAAACTATGAATCATTGTGGACTCCGTTTCATTGGAATTTTCGACATCCGAACTGGCCGTCCGCCACATTAGTTCCAATGAACAAGAGTGTACTGTAGATGTTTTCATTAGGTTTCAGTTATGGGAAATTAAAAAATAATATCGGTGATTTTAATTAAAATGAATTGTACTGGCTTTGGATCTGTTCCTTACAGAGACAGGCTGGTCTATAAATCAATACATTATCATAATGAATTTTGAGATTACAAAAGTATAAAGTGACATTCTTAAGGGACCAAATCCAGTCCTTAGCACTCTGTGGGTAGTAAAATGGGCTGGACTCTACTTCCAAGCAGCTGTTGGGTTAAAAATCTGATTGAAATATTTTTTTATGGTTTAGGATCAGCAAAAGAGAACCATTTTCTTGATATTTAAGTAAGAAATAAAGTGCAAACATACAAATTTAATCACAATGTGGAAGGTAAACATGAGAGAATCAGTTATCTGCCAGCTTTGAGACCAATAGTGGTGTGGATATTCAAATATTTACTACCATTCCAAATTCTCAGTACATCCAAAACGCATCCAAGTAGTCAATGCCTCCTATTTTAAGTTTGAAAGTTTCACTCATGTAGCATGGAAGGCAAGCTGCCAAGAGATGGGCACCAAAATATGTTCCCCTCCTACTGAAAATGATTTTTATGTTGTGAGCTAAGCCACAATCATGGTTCTTGTGGTTGTTTGCTGGATGTAGTGGTAATTTCACTAAATTTTGGCTTCATCCTCAACTATATTGGCGATTTTTTTTAGTTCTTTTTCCAACTATTGGAGAATTTTAGGATCAACATACCCCTAAAATATTGGGTTTGATACTTTCGGCATACAATTTGTTATAGGAAGATTAATCCATTCAAAATATATATTATTAAAACTGATTGATGATTGAATCCCAGCACTGAACAATTGATGAGCCTGTAAATTCGAATTTATAGTTTTATCTAAATTGTTGAATGAATCTAGTTATGTGGGCTCTCTACTCTAGAAAACGCCAAGTGGAGGAATCCCTCCGGGTCAATTTTCTTTTCTTATTTTCTTCGGTAATTTATTATTTGGGTTGGCAGAACCGTCCATCCAGGTTTGCCTGAGCAATCCACACTCCATTTATAAAAAAAATTAGGACACAACAAATTTACCCTACCAACATTTACAGTACATGGTCAGTGTTCGTTGAACTGAAGTCGAGTGACACACGAAATCCGGAGAAAAACTCCGCTCAGCAAGCAGTGATGCTTGGGGTTACAAGGAGAATGACATTATGTCCTTGTATATTTTGTTGTAAATAAAACGCTTTTATTTTTAACTGTTACTGTTCTCTGTTTAATGAAAGATTTGCTGGGTTAAAAACAGCCCAAATGAATGAGCTTGTAACAATGTAAATTCAAGCCTTCTCTAGAGGGCTGATGTTGATGAAATGCACGAGTGCTAATTAACTTATATATTTTTTTTTTATTTGTCTAACAGACATGCCAGTTTGGTCGAAACTAGAAACGGGCAGGATCCCCCAGCCACCAGAACTGTTCCAGATCATAGATAACCACATGCAGTTCGACGACACGATCGAACTGAAACCGGGATTCGCGAAGTGAAACCAGATCTGACTAAGTGACTAATGAACTTGTGATATCATCTAGTGCAATGGACTCCACCTGCTCATATGTCCTGCCTTTTGTAAAGTAGCTGTACAGAATACCATGTTACCCTTGTAATTTCGCTTTCATAGAAAATTATCAATAAATCATCCTCATCGTTGTTTGATTTTTAGTTACTCGAAACTGTTGTATTTATTACTTTAATTAGTCTTTTTTAGAAGACGGATTTCACATGATTAGTTTTTAGGTAAGATATTTTAACTGTAATTTATTGTATATGTAAGTCATATATGTTATGAATAAAGGTTATATACTTTACTAAGACAAATTTGTACATGATTTATTTATAAAACATTTCCTATGTCTTACATTACAATGGCAGTGTTTTAAACCGTTTTAGTGTCTTACGACGACTAATCTAGAACTTATGTTACAGTTGAACGCACTTTAATAGTTACAATTTATTTACAAAGCGTAAAATATTTTAATAACTATCGATGGTAAATAACTTACACTAAGTGACACTTTTTACACAAATAATATTGAATTATATTACATTTTATTCCGTAATAATAAATAGAATAAAGGCTCCTCCCTACAACATTAGTGAGACAATATTAACACAATTTAAGGGCATTAACACTAACATGGCACATGAAACAGTGAAGTTAGTAAATTTTAAATTAAAGACAAACTAATGCTAAAGTAGGTAATACACAACAGTTCTTTGAATAATTTTCTGGACATTCCATTGACATTGATGGGGTACAAATGCACATTGAGTCCTATCAGGGATTTACCTATGTGGTGCAGTAATCAGCTCAGGAGAATTCACTTGAATAAACAAAATCAAATGGATCAAGTTTTGATCCAGAGTTGCGCTGTATCTGCCAAAAAAATTCCTTAATAAATGAATAGATTATTTCTTGTTGTTCAGATGCAATACCCCCAAATCAGGTGTAACAAATTAAAGTAAAGGATTTTTGTAGTTTAATTTTCTGCTGAAGAAATTACAGAAATTGAATAAGCTATAACTTTAGGTCAGTATATACGAGTACTGTTATTCAATATGATTTGAATTTTGTCAATCAAATTAAGTGCAGTCTCGTGGGCTGGTCACATAGTTAGGTGTAGATTTCTATCGCCAACCAACTTTTAACATTTCTTCAAGCTGAATATACTTACTTATAACAAGTTGAATTTTCTTGCAACGGGAAGCATATTCATAAACTAATTCTACACATGGATTTTAAGATATGACAAATAACATCACAAAATAGCTTAGCCTAGGTCGGGAATTCTCCATGGGTTGTGACATTGTCTTATATTTCTACCAGGCTAGTCCTTATTTCACAAAGCTTTGTTCATTGCGGACATCGTAGGAGGAGCTTGCAACGGTTATCACACATTGTTGGGTTGGTATCACTGACTAGTAGTTGCGCCGTGGAAAGTACTGTGTCCTGGTGTTCCATCCCTGCAGTCGGCTCGGGATCTTCTTGCTGTGCCGTTGTCGTATGCAGACTGAACATCTGCTGATGCGAGATTGCAGCGTATTGCCCTTCAATGTCTGTTGGCGCGGCTTCCGGAACATGTCCCTGTAAACAACACACCATCAGACATTGTGGTGACCTGGTCCTTGTCAGTAACAAAGCTACACCTCATTCTATACATCGCACTCAACCTTCAGTCATATTCGCCTTAAGGGTGCGCTCTACCCATCTGCCGCGCGCGGATGCAAGGGTTTAGAATCTCCGTGTTTGTTGCCCCAGTTGTAAACCGATTTAAAATATTTTGGTGTCATTCTTTTCGTAATATAATGTTGTACTCCGCTATCGTCGTAAAATTTCGATATTAATTTAAATTACTAAGCAGGGTGCTTGCTAATAATGTTGAAATAAGCGTTTTTGTATCAAGTTTTAATGTATTAAAAACAATTTTCTTAGAAAAAATAAGACAATACATGAGTACAATATAATCTTAAGAACAAGAATCTGCAATAAGATTGGTAAAAGGTTTATAGATAACGATGCAAGAAAGGAGATGCGAAAGGTCTGCAATTTTAAAAACATCGTTATTAGACCACCGATCGATTTCGCACTGAAACCAAAAAAAGCATTAAAGTAACAAAATTTAAAATCACCCGTCATATATTCTCCAAAATGTGAGATTCCGCGTATAGCGGCAGTTAACAGTCTCGCTTGACGATTTTGACGCCGAGGTAGAGCGCACCCTTAAAATACTCCCGGGATTACGCCAGTGTCTCAAAATCAACATATCAAAGACACAGTGAAAGTGAACAAGTTTTAACTTTGTGTTTTGCTCAAATATTGTTTAACTCTAAATTAACAAAATTCTAAATTACATGTTTCTTTCCTTTCATTGGTATAAATAAAACAATATAAAGGTTACACAAGAAGATGAACAAGAGGTCGGAGACTACATCAAATATTCTTTACTTGATCCTTTTTAGATAACATTTAAAAAGAGAGAAATTGTGTTGAAAGGGTTTTTAACCTTACTAAAATCTCACTGGATTGCCTTTTGGTTTTATTGACAGTTTATCACAATTTGAGCTTATAGAAAAACTAATCCCAAAATTTAGGAGAGCGGTTATTTAGTAATCCATGGATAATGTGTCAAAGACCGTCAATTACTGCAGATTTTTACATAGTAAGGTACCACTTTTAAATTCTATTTCTACACAATAAATTAAAAAGTAAATATAATTTAACATTTCAAGTTTCAAACATTATCACCATAGAAGAAATATTTTTTAATATTGAAAGGAATTGTTCATAATTTGCTAAATGGAGGTCAATATGGCTCAATTAAAGTGGTAGAAAAAAAATGTTTATGGAAAAAATATGTAAATCAACAATATTTTTTCTGCGCATAAGCAATACGTTCAACTCATAGATATTCATGAACTCTTAAACATTTGTTGCAGCTAAGCTATAATAATGTAGCAAATTGAGTTTTACCTGTACCAGGTAATTCTTTTGCAAGATTCACGTGTAAATGTAAATAACTATTTTGGTTGACAAAAATATTTTGGAATGGGTTTTGGTATTTTTTGGTAGATTTAATAATTTTATATGTTTTGTTTGTGATTATAAAGAATAGTAAATAATACTAGGCCTAATTATTTAGAGCAACAAGATTACTCAAGGTAGAATTTTTTTGAACAATATTCTAGAATTTTTTTTAACAGATTGACACAACAGATTTTCCGATAACTCTTTCTTACCTTTCCTCAATGGTGGCCAACCAGTATGAGTAGGCTGTGGTGAAGTAGTTGCACCTTCCGAGGCCGTGACACTCAATGAAAGGAGTCGGCCGGAAGTCTTGCAGACACGAGCCGGGACTGACCAGCGACTGGCCGCCGCCTTCCGCTCCCGCATCGGTGTGCTGCAAGGTCATGGTCAAGGTCAAAGGTCATTGAGGTACATCAAGGTACACTGAGGTCTCACGGAAATGTCCAAAAGCACCACTCTGATGTAGCAGAACTGGTTTTCAAGATCTCATTGTTTGTGTTTTTTCAACTTTTTTATTGCAAATGTCTGCTTAAAATTAAGAGAAGAATTCTTCTTCTCTTTATGTTCAACAAAAACGTGTGATGCTTCATGTAAACAAAAATTCCTCTCTGTCGAATTATTACACACCTTGAACCTTTTCGATGCCAGGCATCTTTTAACATTTTGTTCTGAAAGGTCTGTGTTTATTTCAAAGAACAAAAGTAAACTCCGATCACTTTCTGCTGAATTAGTAATTTAAAAATGTTAAACATAGAGTTTTGATTTGGCTTTAATAGAATAACAATCTACTGGATCTCTTTACTTTTTGACTTAATTCGGATAGACCAAAGCTTCCAGGTATCAAATGAAGTTACTCAAGTAAAGTAGCAAGTACATAAAAGGAATTGAATTTTATCTTGAATATAAGCAGGGTAAAGAATAGAATGCTTATTGAATTCTATAAAAGTCATAAAAACTTGAGAACTATTCCCTCCTGTATATATGTTATCACGTTTGAACTTATTTTGTGTTCAATGTGGTTCAAATGACACTTCGAAACGGACAATTCTTTTATAAACAACCTGTACATCATTTGGCTTTCTTAGCCATCCACCATTAAGTAATCATCCAAATCTAAACCTGTGTGCAGTGCACAAGCATATATGTACTGTATATAAAAATTAACATAAAAATAAAATTTTAAATGAGGCTAAGCCATGGCATCCCAGCATCACTTGCACTATGAAGACTGATCAACTCTTCAGGCTCAGCACTAAAAAGCACAGTCTGTGATTACGTGATTCATAGTTTAAGAAGGGTTGAAGAGTAAAACATGATTATGATAAATTAAACAGGATTATTTGCTTTTGTCGGGTTGCTCACCATGATGAAGCTGTAACCAATCCAAAGTTCCTCCCAGCCGGCTGGGCAGTCAGGAATGGACATGGACTGACTGTGAACCGCTATCACTCTAGTCGGCGCCTCACACACGGAACACCTGAAACAATCGGGTCAATAGGAGAAAAGTCCTTCGGTTTTTATCGCGTCAATCCTGCGATATAATTTAATATTTGTGAAAGCAAAAGATTTTTTTTTTTACTTTCTCCCTATTACAGTGCCTAAGTTTATATTTTCTGAATTTGAAAATGTACGGTACTTAAACAATTTTTTAAAACTCTATTGATGTTTCTCACGAGTCTTGTCAACAGTTTTTGCGTAGTTTATCTCTTATTTCTACAGTACAAAGCGAAAAAGGGGAACAAATCATTAGGTGAATGATTTATGATTTGTAGACCTGCTTGGACCGCTAATGTAGGGCTGTAAATGCCAAAGTCTTGCTGCACAGCATCAATCCTGAACAGCTCTGGATGAAAACAAAACAATGGCCTTCATTCACACCTTGAGAAGCAATTAATTCTGAACTAGAGATCGCCTCCTGATCGAAATTCGATCAAAATTTCAGTTGATCTGGACCCAAGAAGTTTAAAAACATTTTATAACTGAAACATCTGTTCTTCCTGTTTTTCTATAAGTTGTTTTTACAACAGCTGTCTAATGATTCAATCAATTCTCCTACCTCCATAAGATTAACATTGGAACTTTGAAAGCCTGTAGGGCGTAGCCCTGGTGTCCGACGTTAATTAGAATGTGATTCTGCTCATCTACAGGACTAATAATCTTAACTATAGTAGGATTCATGAAAATAGTCCGATGAGAGTCGACACATTGTTGTCAAATTTATTCTGAAACCATTTGTATACTATATTTCACATGGTAAACATAACCATAAATTACAACATTGCAGGGCAAGAAGGGGTGAGGGGGGACACAGCTGTTAAAATTTCCATCGGACTATTTTCGTGCATCCTACTCTAGAGATCGCCTCCTGTTCGAAATTCGATCAAAATTTCAGTTAATCTGGACCCAAGAAGTTTAAAAACATTTTATAACTGAAACATCTGTTCTTCCTGTTATTCTATCAGTTGTTTTTACAACAGCTATCTAATGATTCAATCAATTCTCCTACCTCCATAAGATTAACATTGGAACTTTGAAAGCCTGTGGGGCGTAACCCTGGTGTCTGATGTGAATTAGATTGTGATTCTGCTCATCTACAGGACTATACCTTTCTAACGGTATGCACGGATTTCTCCTACGATGCACATAAGCTGAGAAAAAAGGAGGAAATGAAACATGCTTGCGTATTAATATATACCAGATCCAGATCTATATATATCTAATATATATAGATTGTTGAAACATCACTAGGATGAAAAGAGTACTTTTATCGGGACATGATCAAGTTTACCCATTTTGATCAAGGCATGGAATTTACACTTGTGACCCCAGTTACGAACAAGGTTTTTCATCACAATAATTATAATAGTGATATTTAAATTTTCAAGTAACCTATCAGTTGCTCAATTTATTTTGGTAGCACAAAAACACCAACACCATTGATACACAGCTGATGCAAAATAAAAATTATATTTTTATCGCCAATAACTCTACTTTTGCTAGAATTGCTAAGTGGTACGAGACTACGAATAAGAACTAACTATTAGATTGTGAAAACATAATTTTCCACATGCAAAGCTGGTGTTCTAAACAGCAGTTTTCCGTGCAGTGTGGGAAAAGATTATAAATGGCAACCTTTCCATTACAAAATTATTTCTATACATATTTCAGTTGTGTCTACCTGGAGATGTATCTTGCGATCTCCGCAGATGGGATTGGCATCATCATCATGGGCATTGGTTCCTCCGTGGACAGCCAGTAGCTGTAGTCGCTGCGGCTCGCGTAGTCACACACCTCATTGAGGTTGCAGAACAGGAACGGCATCGTCGAGAACTTGAGGAGGCAACTGCCCGGCGCACCTACACACAATTGTGATGATTAGGAACATTGGAACATCCACATCCTTGCGTCTTAGCTAGCGATCTAGTATAGTTGGTTGTAAATTGTCATCAAAAAAAGTGTTGAATGTTTGCAGGTAAGGATGACTTGACTTAAAAATGTAAAAAATTAATTTATGTATCTCAGGGATACAAATAGGAAATTATTGTAGGGTCCAATAACAAGGGGAATGTGCGGCTCGTAAAAAATTTGAATTGCCACCCCATGAAAAATTCCTATCCCATTCCATGAATTTCTGTATTTCTGTTCAAACTATCTGTTATCTAAGTTTTTTCAAAGTTGACATAATGTCTACCAAAACTATAAGAAGCCCTTCTAGACTGTTGGAAAGGATTTGAACTCCTAAAAAGTACCCAGAGTCAACTTTAATGATGAAGTAAAACATGACACCAGGACTGTTCTCAATATTTAGGCAAACAAAAGGTTTTTATGTAATATCTTTTCTTTCATTAAAAGAGGACAATAAGGATGTGGAGGGACTGAGTGTTGAAGGACTGAAGCAACATAAGACATCATTGAAAATGGAGAAGAGTGGAGGTGGACCACCAAGAAAAAAAACTACCACTAGGGCATGATAGAAAGCATGGTCTTCAGCTTTAACTTCCAAACTTCCAAACTTTAAATTCTGTGAGTTCTAGCCAAGACTCTAAAAATAAACCAAAACTCTCACTCGACCTCCTTTCCATAAATTTTTCCTTCTACGGAAAATCAGTTTTTAATTCTCAAAAGAATCTGTTAAAAGATTCCCAGTGCACCTCACTTACCCAGGTCCTGCCCGTGAGCGTGGGCGTTCCCCATGAAGTGCAGCAGCGAGTATCCTCCCCACATCTGTCTCGTGCCCTTGGGACACTCCGGGACAACGTCCGACTGCGAGTGGAAGGTGAAGAAGAACCCTCGGTGCGGCGGCTCCTTCCGGGGAATGGCGGGGATACCGGGTGCTCCCGGCTGACCTGCAAACAATCAATCAATCAGACATCTTTATTCATAAAATGCAAATTGTAAAAGATAGAGTCAGAGAATATTGTGTAACTCTAAATTAACCAAATTAGGAATTACATTTTTCTTTCCTTTCATTGGTATAAATATAACAATATAAAGGTTACTCAAGAAGATGAGCAAGAGATCGGAGACTATATATAATATTCTTTGCTTTATCATTTTTAGATAACATTTAAGAAGAGAGAAATTTTGTTGAAAGGGTTTTTATCCTTATTAAAATCCCACTGGTTTAACCCTTTTGGTTTCATTGACAGTTTATCACAATAACATGTACATCACGATGTTTGGTGAATCTGTTCTTTGTGACGGTTGCTTTCTCATTAATTACCAGAATGTGAATCAGTTACATTTTTCAGAAATATTTGTGACGAGTTTAAATATTTTGTTTACAATTTAAATATGTCACACCTTTTTCTCCTGCAGCCTCACATTCGAGAAGTTCTCCCACAGAATTAAGTTGAACCAGATTTACTCATACAAGCACTCAAGGATCATAGACAAAGGTTTTCCAACACTGAGTTTTTTTTTATGTTTAAAATTAGAGGTGTGCGGATAGTGAAATTTGACTTCGGATCGGATTCGGATCGGATAGTTTAAGTTCGGATCGGATTCGGATCGGATAGTAAGGGGTTCGGATCGGATATTATTCAGATTCGGATACTCGCACGGACAGAATGAACTTTAAAATACAAATTAATTAACAGTAAAATCTTAGCACTTTATTCCTAGGAATGCATGAAAAATGTAATTTTTTTTTTGTTTAATATAGAAATGTAGGCATATATTGATTTTTTTTGCTAAGTATTTGTTCAAAACCAGGATTATAATTTACATTTTGGACAAATACTTTACAATGAGGTATAAAGAATTTTATTTTGTTTATTGTGCATGTTTTATGTTGTCCTTGAGTTGTATATATTAGGCCCTATGTTAAGTATGATACCTACCATTTCATATTTGTATGATTTTGTGTATTATAGGCCTATTATAATATATTATAGCCTATATAATATAGTTTCATATATTCAACTAACTACAGTAGGCCTAGGTCTCATCCAAAATAAATTCACTACAAGGCTATCAGTATCAAACCAAGTTTTAACTTAAGGTAGGCCTATTATTTACCTAGCTCTAAAGTCAGTCAATCAACAGGCTACATCTGTAACTATTTGTTTTTGGTGAGAAAATCTTTTTCGATATTTATTTACAAATTTGCTTAACTTATAACCTAGATAAATTTTTCTCTCTCCGAATTAGGTAATTTTCACGCTCATTTTTTGTTTGAATACTACATTGATAGTAATATTTTGAGTAATAACTTAGGGGTATGACCAAAAAGGTATATTTCATTCATTAGGCCTAGGCTATATTTTATGCAAGTTTTGATATCTTTGAGTCACTGTGATGACATTACTGCTTAACAGTGGCCTAGGCCTACACCTTCGTGTAGGCTACAGTCTTGTTTGATGTTTAAAAGTAGATTGCTAAGCTTATTTCAATTCAATAATGCAGTTCAATAATGCAGTAGGCCTTAACATATAATACTTTTAACACTTTTGGTTTTAAACATACATCCCAATTTGTTTTAGGCCTATTACAATGAGCTCAGATAAAATAAAAACTTTCCTATCTCAAAAAATTTATGAAGTGGAAGCAAGTCACAAGTCTCAATTTCAGTAATAATAAAATGGCATTATTTTATTTCTCTACAAAGAACATTTTCTGATGTCTTAGTTACCCTACCCTTACCTTTAGAACCAGCTTGCACAATAGGCATTCCACCTGTTCTTGGTTTTTCTCAAAAGATTTCCAAATCAAACTCTTTTTCTTTCTTGGCTCCATAGCTGAGTAGTTAACAATTAACAACTAGCCTATCCGATTTTGGAAAAGTACCAGGGGGACCGAGCTTAAGCTCGGTAAAATTATTACTTTCGTTTCTCACACAAAGCTCGTTCGCTCCGCTCACTCGCCAGGCGGAAGGTTTGCTGCACATTGGTATGATTTTCCTAAAACCACAGGTTAAAGATGTAACACATTGGTTTATTTTATCTACAGTTATCAGCTGATTTTTGTTCAGTTAAAAAATTTCCATAAGGATAACATGGGATCTTTGAAGGGCTCTAGCGCGAAAACCGGATTTTTCCCAGCTATGGGACCAGCTCCAATCGATTTCTGGTGGCCAAAACCCCCATATTCCAAAATTTGAAGGAAATCGTCGGAGCCGTTTTTGAGATAATTGTGCAAGCAAGCAAGCAAGCAAGCAAACAAGCAAACATTGCTCGTATAAGAGTATAGGATTAAGTTGATCACATTAAAAGTTCGTAACTTCAATTCAAATTTTATCTCGTACGCTGTCGGCTGTAGCAGTATTCCCAGACTTCAAAACATCGTACCACACGATAATAAATTATTGCACGCCACAAAAATATCGTGTCTATCAATGTAATTAGTGATTGATGTCGGGAATGATTAGATTTTAGGCACGCAAAATCAATCATTTTCCAAAACTATCATTAATTATCTTGAAAAATTACGACAAATCTTTGGGAGGAAAATCAGTGTGACGTGTGAAAATGAGTACAATAACCAATTTATTATCGTGTACTTGGAAACACTGTCGTCTACTGCGCAGGACAACAGACTCAAATAACCACAGACTAAAATTGTGACACTCGGTCCATTCTGGTGTTCCCCCATACCAGTTAATTCCAAATCGGTGGCTGTGGAGTGCTGGCGAGGGTTCACTAGCGCTCGTTGTGGTTGGAATCGGAACCTAACTCTACAGCCAATCACGACCACTTTTAGAATGGGTTGTTTTACTCCATCCGCTGGAGTCGCTAATATATCAGATTTGTTTTGACAACCATTGGCTTGAGTGCGCTATATCTTGGGGACACCCTAATGCCTGGAGTGTCAATACTAGTGTTGACTGACTGTCTTCAATTTTCAAGTTTTCGAGAGAGATGATAATAATTTATTCATTGAGTCGTGTTTCAATCCAACATTGTATTCATACCTAGAACGAACGCGATCGTCAGTATCAAATGTAGTTTTTGGGGGGTTTTAAGGTTTTTTTGCTCATATACACTATTTATCCGAAAAAAATCGGATATTTTTCGGATAATATCCGACGCCTGTTGTACATTCGGATCGGATCGGATATCCGAATCCGATCCGAATCCGATCCGGTTTTCTGGATATCCGCACCCTGCAGCCTCACATTTGAGAAGTTCTCCCACAGAATTAAGTTGAACCAGATTTACTCATACAAGCACTCAAGGATCATAGACAAAGGTTTTCCAACACTGAGTTTTTTTTTATGTTTAAAATGGCTGCAACCCATCCTTCCCTATAGCATATTAGACAGAAACAGAATTATATCTCATAATAATATTTTAATAATTATTAGGATGTGCTAATCCCAGTTACACATAAATGTTTGCCTACCCAGTTGACCAGAGGATCCAGGCAATCCTGGGTTTCCGGGGAATCCCCTTTCTCCTTTTATTCCTGCAAATCCGGGGAACCCTTGAGCTCCCGGATATCCCTGGTCTCCCCGGCCTCCCTTCAGCCCGTTCAGTCCTGGTAGTCCCGGTTTTCCTTGAGGTCCTGGAAGTCCTGAAAACACGACAAGTCGTTTGTTAGTCTTCTTATAAAAAAATCACACTTCTATAACTAGATCAAAAATAATAAGAAATATCATTTGTGCTCTACAAAACTTCTAAAAGATAAAATCAATCCAAACCATTTGATTTTGAATATAACTTATATTTATAATTATGTTAAGATATTCTATATTCAATGTTTCTATTTTACCTGGCAGTCCGTCATCGCCCCTGTCTCCCGGCAGACCTCTCAAAGCGTTTTCAAAGTAGTAAGGTGTGTCGCCTTGCTCTCCCTTAGGACCCTGTGAACAGACATTTAAGTAGTTTTTAGCGACATTTGTACAGACAGCCATATTTTCACACAAGACAGTAAAAATTCCTTATTATACAAATATCTATTTTAGTATGGTAACAATAAACTTTCTAACAAGCTGTACCCATCTTTAAATCTTTCTAAAAAGATATACCAATACAGTATAAATTAAATTATTAGTTTTTATTATTTTTTTTTTTTATATAACATGCAAGTTTATAACATATCAGTCTTAAATATTTTCAGAACATTTAGAAGCAGTGACCTGGTGTTACATTACTTGATGAAATTTTATTTTAATCCAAAACAACTTATTTCACTTTTTAATTTAAACATTTGAATGCAATTAAATGGCAGTTATCTACAGAAATGTAAACTAATAAATATAAAAGTAAACTAAGCTGCAATTAACATACCTTTATTCCGGGAAGCCCTGGAATTCCAGGTTTGCCATCTAGTCCTGGAGGACCGCGGAACCCGTCGGTTCCGGGAGGTCCGGGTCGGCCCGGGAATCCCGCATCTCCCTTCTCTCCTTTGAGTCCGTAGTCTCCGATCAATCCCGTCAATCCCTCGTCACCAGGAATTCCCTTCGGGCTGTGAGACAAACGTTGCCATTAAATCAAATCAAATCAAATCAAATACTCTTTATTCATATTTTTGTATATATACAGGGTGTCCAGCTTCCACCTTTACAAACTTTTCCAGGTTATTAAGCATGCCAAAACAAACAGAAAAATCATATAAACATATGTCCGGAAATGCTTCGTTAAGCCGCTAGCCGCCATTTTGTTTTTTACACTTAAGAATTTTTCTTTCCGTAACGGGTTGTTGTATGGAGTTCATATTTGGCATGTACCTTAATCACACCAATGCTCATTTTTAGAAAAAAATATTATTTTTTTCCGATCAATATTTTCAAAATGGCGGCCATTTTAAATTTTTAAACTCAAATATCATAAAAACCGTAAATTTGATAAAAATTTTACTAGACACAAAAAAGTTGACAAATTAAATTATCTAAACATTGATACCAAGTTTGTAAGGATCCGACAACAAATAACGGAGTTATTGAGATTTTTCTCTTAAAATAACCTAAATTGGCATTAATCATAGTGCAAAATCAGTGTTTTTCTACAGGAAAATCACCATAACTCCGTTATTTGTTGCCGAATCCTTACAAACTTGGTATCACTGTTTAGATAATTTAATTTGTCAACTTTTTTGTGTCTAGTAAAATTTTTATAAAATTTACGGTTTTTTTAGATATTTGAGATTAAAAATTTAAATGGCCGCCATTTTGAAAATATTGATCGGAAAAAAATAATATTTTTTCTAAAAATGAGCATTGGTGTGATTAAGGTACATGCCAAATATGAACTTCATACAACAACCCGTTACGGAAAGAAAAATTCTTAAGTGTAAAAAACAAAATGGCGGCTAGCGGCTTAACGAAGCATTTCCGGACATATGTTTATATGATTTTTCTGTTTGTTTTGGTATGCTTAATAACCTGGAAAAGTTTGTAAAGGTGGAAGCTGGACACCCTGTATATACAGGAATAGTGTCAACAAAACGCTTCATTAGTTGTTTACAAAACATTGAAATAGAATTTTTGATAGAGGGAGTCAGCAAAATGAAAATATTCCTATGTTATCCTGAATGACCAAACAAATTTCACTTTGGAATAATTGATGTAATATGAATTGACATGAAATCGCCATATATACTGTAATTTGAATAATTTATATTAATTAAATATACATTGTAATAACTAACAGAAATATTGTAATTTAGGTATAGTTTTAAACAATGACTAGTCTAGATATATAACTGTTCTATAAACTCAGGCATGGAATTAAAGAACTTGGCTCAAATTTTTGTAACAATCAAAAGCTTTGCTTGAGATGTTTACTCACATAGGGTCGCTTTCCCCAAGTCAGTTTAACCTTTAAATTAAGTTTAAACTAAAGTTAACCATGTTTAATAATGAATTAAATCATGTTTAAGTTAAACGTGTTTCGGGAAAACACCCCTTAATGTAACAGTCAAAGTCCACATTGCATTGGTGAAGGTAATATTTTTAATGGTGGTTTAATATGTTTCCACATTACTGAATATTTAAAAACGTGATATGGAGAGAATTAAGTAGGTTTCATGATAGATGGGCAAATGTTCTACATAATTAAGGAAAGTGTTCACTCCAAAACCATGCCACAAAATTGTAAGATAACTGTAAATAACTGTCAAAATTGGTTTTAGTTTTATCTACTTAAATGCTGTCAAAGAATCATATTGCAATAACTTGGTAATATCTGGATATTTCCATGATAACGTTACCTAGATATCGAGTAGCCCGGTTCGCCTGGCAATCCCTTGTTGCCGGGCATCCCTGGGAGGCCGTCAAGTCCCGGAGGTCCCATCAGTCCCGGAGTCCCTCGGTTCGACAATCCTGTCAAACAACACCACAATGATTGTGCGACTTCTGAACCTCATGGTAATGAGTTAAAAACAATTTTTTTAATGCTCTTAGCAACTTTTTGTGACAGTTGTGGATAAAAATTGCATTTAAGTCCTTAAAGTACAAAGAAACATAGGTATTTGATTTTAAAAGTCATTATGTTTCAAAATGGTAACAACCAAATATCTTGCAGCTTACCTAAAGAATGAATTTCGTTTCCTAAACACTGTTTCAAATCCACTACTTCTAGGATAAATAGGTTTTACAATAGAGTCCCGCACACCTGGACTTTGATAACCCGGAATTCTGGATGACTCGGAAAGCCTGCCATTAGAGCAATAAAGTGTACTTGGTTCCAAGGTGCTAGGCGCCATGGCATCAGCCAGAGCACAATATGGTGCTATGGGTTTTCTTAAAGTTTGTTTTAACAAATAATGTTTTAAGTTTTTAGTTATTGTGTTATATGCAGGATTTGCTCGGTAAACTTGTAAATCTTGTATAATGAGCTCGTTTGTTCCGCTCACTCGCCAAGGCAAAGGGTGCTGTAACATTGTTTAAATTAAAAAAAACCACATGTTCAAAATGTAACATATTAAACTTTTAAAGTTACCATCTGGTTTTGGTTCAATTTAGTAGCTACTTTGAAATATCTATAAGGATGACTGGGAACTTTAAGGGGCTCCAGGACGAAAACCAAATTTTTCCCAGCCATGGGACCGACTCAAATCTATTCCTCGTGGAAAAAATATCCATTTTCAACCAAAAAATACAAAACCTTTAGACAGAAAAAAATTTTGCCTATGTAAAAAGTGCTTTTTATAGAGTATAATAAGATAAGATGATGAGAAAAAGACATGTCTTTTTTAGAAATAACGTAAAACTATTAGTGAATAATCTTATGTTTACTCCATTCTCAATATTGCAGAATTTTCACAAACAAAGACACCATTCAGGCCACACTAGTTTGGGTTTGCAGGACTCTACTGTATTAACTTTTCACTGAGGAAAACCCATAACCACTTTACACCAAATATTTAAAATTCATAAAAATATAAATAAAAGAGCAAATAATTTACCTGGATATACTGTTCATTACCTGGTTCTCCCCTGATGCCCTTGGGTCCTCTGGGGCTGTATCCCTTTGGCCCCGGAGGTCCGTCGGGTCCGTCCCGGCCGTACTCGCCTGGGGCTCCCTTCTGCCCCGGCCATCCAGGTCGCCCCGGCGCCCCGTCCACTCCCGGCTCCCCAGGCTCCCCCCGCAACACTGGCGCGGCCGGCGGCGGCGACGCTGTGAAATAACAGAATATTATGCCATGGATGCTGGAAAAACAGAATAAATAACTATACGTTCTTTGGTTGGACACCCTTTAAGAATAACTTAAAACTCACAAAGTTTTGTCGATGTCTCATTTATTGGTTAACTATTTATAGTCTATGATTGCATGACGAAGCACTACAATTTATTGAATCATGGAGTGTGATGGAAAAAAGAACGATATGCTGTAGAAGGAAATTTTTGCTCACATATAATAAAACAGTATTTTGTTGATGTGATGCAATATTTTTGTGAAATAAGATTTAAAATAATCTGATTTTAGATTTTTGATAGTCAGATGCAGTTGCAACACCCAACTGACCCTATATCAAGTCTGCAATCATTCAGAATATGTTTCTTTATGTATATTTTTGTTGTCTGTTACCCTCATTTAAAACTAGGATATCACGCATAGTTAAGATTTTCACTGATTATACCAGAGTAATTATGAAATATGTCAATAATTTGTGGGTTTGTGGCTCAACATTATTTAGTCTCTAACTGACTACTGATGTGGTCTACTCACGTCCCGGCGGTCCCTGGTCTCCCGTGGGACCTTGCCTTCCTGGACGTCCATCTGGTCCCGGTAGTCCCGGATATCCTATATCCCCAGCTTCTCCCTGTTAACAAGAGGCAATGCTTACAACCGAGATTAAAATGCCGGCACAATATTGCAGAGAATAACACCCCTCCAAATAATAAAAAATGAAATAAAACACTTTTTTTCTATTGAATAGAGTTGGATGTACTAGTACAACTAAACGTAACAATCTAAATTTATTTATTTTTGTTATTTTTTGTTAAATCGTATTTCCTTTGTTTTAAGTTCATCGTTGGTGATGGTGAGTTTATGTTATTATTAAGTAAATTATTGCGGACTTTAACCATCACTGATTAGTAAAAAACAAATCAATGACCTTTCAGGAACTGGAATCTGATCCTGCCCTCATGTGGAAGAACCTAGAACATAACAAAGTTAGTAAAAAACACAACAGGCCAATCTGGAGAAGTCCATAGCTAAACCTGAAAACAGAATAGGCCTTACAGGCCTTGGTGTTTGGTGTGTTTCCTACAAACTTTGTTGTCATATTCTAGGTATTTCTTCCACCTGAAGACGGGATCAGATTCCAGATCCTGAATCTTGGCTAATTTGTTTTTACTAATCAGTGATGGAAAATGTCGAAAACAATTACACTTAACAAGAATCATACTTTCTGTTCAATATTCCAATAGCCATAAACTTTTTTATATACTTTCCATATTCTCCCCCTTTTTAAAAAAGTGTACAGGCCAATGGCCTTGAAAGACACATATTTTCACGTATGTTTGTAGTGAGTTAAAAGCTTTTATTTTCTTCCTATTTAACTTGTTCTAGAACATCAATCAAATCATCAATCTAAACTTCACTTAGGTATAGGTAAACTTGGATTCTAAACTGTCAGCAACCAATCACCTTGAAGCCAATGTACCCCTGATTCCCGAAGTCCCCGGGAAGTCCTTTCTTGCCCGGTAGTCCGTGTAGTCCCGGTTCTCCTGCGTCCCCTTTGGGAGCTGTAGAGTATATGGGACCGCCAGGCTCCCCGACGTATCCCTTGGGACCCTTCGGTCCCGGAAGTCCCGCAGGGCCTCGGTCCCCAATGTCTCCAGGTAAACCTACGACAATTTTTATGTTTCAGATGTGAAGTCTTAACATACTAAGCTGATTTGAGTAATAAACATGGTATTAATTACATTTTACAATTTCAAAATCGAATAGAAAAGTTTTGGACGTTATTACCTGGCAGTCCCATTTCTCCTGGGTCGCCTTCCATGCCTCGTTCTCCTTTCACTCCGTCCAGTCCAGGTTTACCCATTGGTCCCGGAAGTCCCTTGAATCCCGGAAGTCCTGCCCTTCCTTTCTGTCCAGGGAATCCAGTAAAGCCAACGTCTCCTGGGAAACCTTTTGCTCCATTGAGTCCAAAGTCTCCACGAGTTCCCTGAAAAAAAAAGTATTGGAATGTTTTTTCACTTCAGCACTAACACTTTAAACAAAACATGAGGTACTTAATGTTAGGCAAAACATTTGGTCAATTTGACCATAACATTTGCCATTTGAGTCGGCATTGTACCATACTAGCTGTTTAAAAGAAATACCAGGTCACTCTGACCTTCTTCTTATGGCACACAAAGGCTGGAACTACATCAGTTAATCAAAACACGCGTTCAAAATAACCATCAAAAATTTTTTAAAGAAAGCTTCTGCTCTGAAACAATTTAGAAAGTTGCATTCCGGGTAGAATTTTGGTGAAGGATAACTTGAGAGGAATGTACTGTGAAGAGTTACTCTTAAAGTAAAAAGGTTTTGTTAAATTTGTAAAATTCTAGATCGGTAAAAATAACTGATGTTTGCAAAGAATGTTAAATGTTCTTTTTCAACCAACAGTTTTTATGATTCAGTGACTAATGGCGTGATAATATTATTTCAGAATATTATTCCAGGAGTTTTTCACTAATGATATATAAGTTATTTTTTATTGGTTCAGAATATAGAAATTGGTTCTGTTATCAGAATAGAAATACCTAACAAATACTTTAACAAAGTTTTATATACATAATAGTTTTATATTGTTATGAAAGTTGTAAAAAATGTATAAAATATTTTCAAATTTTGCTATTTTAAATTTTGTTATTGGAAAAATGTAAACAAGCATCTTGCTGATGGTTAAAGTAGATAACCAATTAGAGGGTAGTTACATTTAATCCATCCTGTCCAGGTATCCCGTAGTATCCAGGTTCTCCCGTCATCCCCTTTGGTCCGGGTGATCCTGCGTAAATGACTCCGTCCTCTCCCCTCTCTCCTGGCATCCCATCCATCCCTGGCAGTCCTGGGAATCCCCCGGGTCCTGGGTAGCCTGTGGGAAAACCAACACATGTTACTACAATTCTCCGGCCTCCAAGAATTACGATAAGCAATATCACTCATGTAGTATAATTGAGGTATTCTTTGCCAAAAATCAGTTAGTGGAAGAATCATCTGTTTTTTTTTTTTTTTTTTTTTTTTTTTGCTATTGTCTACGCCTAAGGCATTTTTAGTTGAGTGAATGTACAGAGTACCAGAAACGCTTTTAAGGGAAAGCGGTCCAAACCCATCAGTGTGGTGGACATCCCGGGAATTGAACCCGTGACCTCTTGAACCGAAGTCCAAGACGCTAACCGTTAGGCTAGCGAGATCTGTTAAACAAATCTGATGATAAAATGACTTAAGAGTCATCTTCACCCCTGAGCCAGCAGCCCATTGTTGCAAAGTCGGCAATGTTAATCATACGGCTTTTAATGCAAAACATAGTATTTTATTCCCCCGTTTCGGACGCCGTTATTCAACCGATATTCTTTAAACTTGGTAAGTGTTTAGTTGAATAGTAATATTAGGTCCCTCATACCTCGAAATTTTAAAAATTTTACTAAATTTTGAAATATTACTAAGGAAAATTGAGTTACTTTGCAACGTCACTAAAAGTAATATTTGTTAAATTTTCAAAATTTCGAGGAATGAGGGACCTAATATAACTATTTAACTAAACACTTACCAAGTTTAAAGAAAATCTGTTGAAAAACGGCGTCCGAAACAGGGGAATACAAGACCATGTTTTAGCATAAAAACCGTATGGTTAACATTGCCGACTGCGCAACAATGGGCTACTGGCACAAGGGTGAAGATGACTCTTAATATGTGGCAACAGCAAATAACGAATCAACACAATTTTTTGTTATGTATTACCTACATTTATTTAGGACATTATATTTTTAAGTATTAAATTTTGTATCTTGTAATAAAATCAAATGTTAGACAGAAAAAAAAAAAATAGTTTCAATCTTATAATTTTAACAAGTAAGGATTTTAAAAATATTGTGTTTATACTATAGGAAAATAAAATAATCGTATGGGTTTTAGTGGAGGGAGAACAGCAATTAACTGATAGCTCTCCTTGCCTAAAATGCCTGCACTTTATTGTTTTCTATATAGGTGGACCAATGGCTTAACGTGACTTCCAAACGACAGGAGCGGCCAAACGATCTTTTCGTCCCAGACCCAGGATTTGAACCCGGGCCCGCTGGGTGATAACCCAGAGCTCTACCACTGAGCTAATTCTCTGACTGTAAAAGATATTTTAGGATAAAAAAAATTTGGAAACAATTGTGAACTAACTTATTGAAGCCTTTTTAACAGTTTTTGGTGTGAATAGCGATAGTGCTTGATAAGGTACAACTGTGACGCTTTGCTGAACTACAAGACGGGAATGAAAACACCAGATATTACATTGTTAAAGCCGGAGCGTGCAGGCAATCCGCAGTAAAAAAATTAGCTACAAGGGCGAGAAAGGGCACTTTGTGTCCTAAAGAGAGAGAAAAAGGGCCTATCAAGAACAGCTTTGACAGTGGTGGGAGACACTCCTCTTTCCAGTTGCGCTGTGGGGGAGACGATTGTGGGAGGGCGGCTGACGGTGGAGAAGAGAGTCCCCTGTAAATGGTGCTCCGCTCTATACTATAAATGACAATGCAGAAAACTAATCAATGCTGCAAACACTCAAACAAGTGTCGAATGGGCTAGATGTCGTCTGTACAATCATACGTGTAAAAAACATAGGTTTGTAAATTCAGTACTCACGAGAATAAAGTAAAATGCATTTCATAAATTTCATACGAATGCTGAATCAATAGTTTTATAATGAATGGAAAAACACGAACACAATTAATAAGTTAACTACAACTGAAGCAAACAAGAACAGCGCTACGAACACAAAAGAGCATAGACACCATAAGCATACACACTAGACACAGGACTAGGCAACTTCTGTAAAGTGACAGGTTGTAACATAAATGAAATTGGATGATCTCAACGATTCACTTTGTTTTATTTGAATTTTTTTACTTTCATGTGTTGAGGTTTTGGAGTCAAATCTTTGATATGTAGAGGTTCTTTTAGGTTGTGCTTCGGATCCAAAAAGTTCGCAATATTGAGGTTATCCTTTTTAATCCTTCAATTTATTGAGGTAGAAATAACATTAGATTTATAGGCAGGTTCAAGGGGAATGGGAAATCTTTGTCTCTTCGAGACGTTCGATATATTCAGGTTCGATGTATTAAGGTTCTACCGTATAATAATCCTCTACAAGACATGGGAACCATAAGAGCCCTACGGATGAGCCATTTTATTTTTTAGTTCCCATTACACTCACCAGGTTCTCCAGGTTCCCCTTGCAGTCCGCTGAATGCTGAATCTCCGGGTAGTCCGGGAAGTCCGGGCAATCCTGGGTCCCCGGAGGCTCCCTGCGGACAGAATTGTTAAGTCCCTCATAAATTTATCGAACCATTAACTTCATCGGTTAAATATGTTTTTGCATTAGGATGCTTTTGTACTTACAAATTTTCAGAAATATTAAATATTTCGTCTAGCTGAAAGCATATGATTTGTTATGTTTGTTATTAAAATTCAAAGGAAATATTCAAACTGTTGATTTTGACATATTATTTGGTCAAGAAGTAATCTAAAGCTGATAAAACTTTCTGGCAAAGTCGATCCAAGTATTCTGGACAAAGAGTGCTTTATGTGGTAATAAGGAAACAAGTAAGCTTTCAGAAATAATGGTAATAAAAAACAAAATATATTTCTAGTTTAATTACATTCTTAATTCACCTAATTATTTATATGAAACCTAATCATGTTTTATGTTATACATACTAGTGCTGAATAATTCAATATCATTGTATGGATTGTTATTTTACAGGATCTTCTCTTCTCCGATCAAGTCTATTCTCATAGGCTGAATATACCTGATTCAAAATGAATTTGGAGATGAAATTAAAAAATTGGATTCCAAAAAAAGCTGGAATTGTTTTTAAACATTCCCATCCCATCGTCCTAAATCCCCAATTTACTTACTAATCAGCTAATATTTTATTTCACCTTTGAAGTTCAGAGTAGTGTAAATTATGTTACTTCTCCAAACTCGCACTGCAATAATTTCATTATACGATAAATAAACAAAATTATATCAAAATACAGCTTATCCATCAAAATAAGCATATGTTTACAAAAAAAGCACAACAGTATAACAGTGTAAGGTGGCACAAGACAAATGGCTGTATCAGTGAGTGTGATCTGCTGGATTCTTGGCAACAGAGAAACGGAAGAAATGGGGAATTGAAATCCGCCCTTTACCCGCAATTGATTTTTGATGGAGTGCAGCATAAATAGCTATCTTTACCTGGAAGCCCTGTAGTCCGGGGGGTCCCACGGGACCCTGCCACCCTCTATCTCCCCTCTCGCCCTTCAGCCCCTCGTATCCGGGAGGTCCCACCAGACCTCTCGGTCCCATCGGTCCTGCAAATCATAATATTCATCAACTTTTAATTCTTATAAACGCAAAATATTTTTGTATCAGTTTTAATTTAAAGTTTTAAAAAGTATAGTGCGTGTAGCTCTCCAATGTTTGGTATGATTAATTATAAACTTTAGACTAATATGTCGAGTTCTGCCACGACGATAGGCCTAGTAATAAAAATGGTGATCATCATAACAAGTTTGAGAAATAATCAGAATTGCCAAAAGATTGAATATTGCTATCAAGATGAGTAATAAATAATGGGGAAAACACTAACAGTGATGATGTCAACAAAGATAAAAAAGGGCAAGAGATTATTGTCAAAGCACATTGCACATCATCAAACACGGATTAATACTGTAGGTACTTTAATAGTAATAATTAAAATTGACTCAGCTACTTTAAAATCCATGCTTTTCCAGAGACCCTTAAAAAGAACAGTAGAAAGATAACTTCTTCCGAATGAGATACAGCCACACGATCTTGATATGCATGCATGTTGAGTTTATTTCTATGCCACCCACCTTGTGGCCCCATGTCCCCGGTGTCCCCCTCCATGCCTCGTATCCCGTTCAACCCCTTCCGTCCGTAGCGTCCCGGGTATCCCTCTGGTCCCGGGTCCCCGTCCTGTCCTCGACGTCCGGGGAAGCCAAAGTCTCCCTTGAGCCCCTTCATCCCCGGAGCCCCGGTAGGGCCGTCCAGTCCTGAAAATTCACAGGTTAAAATCGGTCAAAAGTTGTGTAAAACACGTGTTGTAAAACATTACCTTATCTGTGAGAAGAGTTTATTCATTTTGGTAATGGTGAAACTGTTTCTGGACTGTCTAAATACTCATAGCGAACGTGTTCTGCAAACACAGAAAATGAACAATTGGCAATCATATAATTTTTAACCTACATGATACAACAAATTATTAACAAAACAAAGTTCAGTGAACATGTTCAGCCATATTTGCGAAATTATTAAAATAATAATAATTTATTGTTATACTAGGAGAAAATATGATTATCTTTGATCTCCCACAAAATGTTCTACTGAGCCTTAATTTTCTTAGCTATGATATCATCTTTCAAGGGTATAGTTTTTTATAATACAAATTTGACAAACACGAACCAGTTTATGTAATATTTATAAAAAGATGCATCATTACTATGCAACTTTGGAAATTTATGTTCTCCTGACAAAATTGAGCAAATAACAATAACAATATTATTATTTGCAAATAACAATAATTTTTCATTAGTAATGACTTTGCGTCAACTTTAATAATCTTAACATTAAAACTCCACATATTTGTTATGTTTATTTACTTATATTAGGTAAAATTATTATTCAAGCAAAAATAAATAAATAAATAAATAAATAAAAAAAAGTAATTAAAATGTTTCCTGGATAAAATCAAGTTATTACCTGATAAGTTATTACCTGATAAGGTAATAACTGCAAATTTGTTTTCGTTAAAAAAAATTTTCACAGGAAAAATACACGGAGTAAAAACTATTTTTAAATCTCATGACCCTTTAAGAGTAGTTTACAAAATTCTCCAATCTAAATGACCGTGAAGTCTCACCTTCCTACATGAAAAAGTCAGGTCTAAAAAGTATTTAAGCTAATAATTACTGCATTGACAATAAATATTCAATATAAAAATATGACTTCAGCAGTGGAAGTTGGCTACCTTTCGCTCCAGGGTATCCTGGGTCTCCGGGTAGACCATCGAGACCCGGCTGGCCCGGGATTCCCGGCATTCCCGGAATCGTGTCTCCCGGCGGCCCTCGAGGACCCTGCAATAACCATTTGTACAGTAATTAATGATAAGCTAAAAAGTTATTTTTCCTTTACATTTGAATAACCATTACTATTACTTTTCACAAAAGTGTTATTTTAACTGTTATTTTGGAACAGTTAAGAACATCATTCTCAAAGAAGGTTTCTCGTAAGTTGGCTAACCGTTCTTTTGCACTATAAATGTTAACCGTTCCTAAAAACGTTTCAGCCTTACTTATCAAAGAACGATTTATTGACTCAATTAAAAAGAACATAATGATGTTTATGGTTGAAAAACTATTTAATGAGAAACTACAGCTTTTGCTCTTGGTACAGTAAATCAAGGTAAATTTTACAATGGTTACAAACACATCATAATATTCTACATTGTTAATTGAAGGATGTAAATGGATGTAATTGTGTGGACTAGTGCAGGGCCAATCTAGCGAAATGGACTGAGTGAGAAAAGGATTCAGAATTCTTCTTCTTCATCTCGGTTCCTAAGCGTTCTCAAACATTGTCATTAGCCATACAGTTATTCTGTTCCCAGAGAACTGTCTAGACGATAAGGTAATCATTTTTCCTCCTAGTCCTTGCTATGAGAACGATCAGTTATTCCATCTTAACAAAACTGTATAAATCATGTTCTTCAAATAGTTTTCTCTGAATTGATAACAATTTAGGCAAAAACTGTTACTTTGCAAATCCGTTAACTCTTATAACAGTTATTTTCCGTTAACTGTTACTAACTTACAGTTAACAAAGTAACACCGATTACTTCAAGACATCCCTTTCACTTTCCAAAAATATTATTCATCTGTTTGATGTTAGTAAAATTTTGATAACATAAAAAATATTTTTTGTAAAAATTTGACATGTTTTACTAAAAACATGTAGTTATCATACCTTAATTTTCTGTATGGAAATCAAAAGTTTTGGTATTCACAGTAGAGTCTTGCTAATTAAAAAATCCACCTATTCCTTCATATTTTTGCAAAACTATTATTTTTTTCTTCCCTTTAAAACCAAGAAATCCAGGTTGTCGGTGTTACCCAGAATTCATGGTCCTTATACGATGCTTTTCTATGGTTTTATCATCACTGTTAACACATTCATTGCTAAAGAAAATTCACAGTCCTTTCGCAATCCCTAGATCAGTATTGACCCACAGAAAGGTAGGTCAGCATTGATCCACCCGTAAGAGCGGGAGTGCGGGTACAGCGGCGAATAGAGCATGTCATACGGAAAACACTAACTCAGTATAGGCCTTCAACCTATGATAGGCTGGTGCCTAGCAACAGAGTAATGCATATAACGTGGGTCAGTACTGACCCAGCCTGGTGAGCGATGTGATCGCAATGGGTCAGTACTGACCGACCCGCGGTGAACGTGTAAACTTGTTTACTACTTCCAATGGTATTTTCTGCTATTTAATCCAGACCGATTGCCCTTGAGTGCCGAGATCACACACCCTATTCAAATAAATGAAGGGAGTGAACAAGTCAATATCATGCATAAACTCCACCTATTCCGACAATCACCCAATTGAACACTATCTGGTTCCAATTAGTCCACAGTAGCAGAACTCTACTGAAGTTATTTACAAATGTTTAATGATGATGTTACAAGTTTCTGTTATAAAAGTTTTGATGTCAATTGTGGAAAAGGTAACATTATGTGAATAAAATAATTGTTTCAGATGTGATTTACCTCTCTCCCAGGGATTCCGGAAAGTCCTGGAGCCCCCTTTTCTCCCTTTGTTCCCTTGAAGCCCTCGTAACCTCGAGATCCCTTCAGTCCCTGCGGACCCTCGTCTCCTGGTTGTCCCTTCTCTCCAAAAAATCCTGGTTCTCCCATCTCCCCTTGTAGTATGCTGGCTCCAGGTTCACCTCTTCCTCCTTTCTCTCCATCTCTTCCCTGTAAGTTAACATTGGTGTAAGAATACCTTGAAAATTGGTGTAAGACTTTAATACCAATACAAATATTAAGAGGTCCATTAACACTGACAATAACAAAAAAAAATTATCTTGAACACAGAACACTTACCGGAACTCCCTTAGGTCCGTACAACCCTGGTTGCCCCGGTCGACCCCGGAATCCCGGCTCGCCAAATTCCCCCCGGTAGCCCTTCTGCCCCGTGGGTCCCCTGATCTCGATTCCTGGAGGCCCCGGATCACCGGGAAGTCCTGGGATTCCCGGATCTCCTGACAAACCCTGGTATCCCTTCCTGCCATCGTAACCTGTTGAATGACGACATTAGAGAGATTTTTCCTTACCAGAATAAATTGAACCAAAGCTTACTTAAAATATTAGGTAATTGTATAAAAATAAATTTTATATTCTTAACTTATGCTTGAAATATTTTATAAGTAAGTGTGAATTTTTTTTACCTTAACCGCACATTTCCATGGACAAATAAGCCTGTGCGGTGATCTAAATTATAGCAATTGAGCGTGTTTTTCTGTCACGATATTGAGTCCCATGGGCTAGCAAGATGTGACCACTCCTGTTTGTGCCCATTGTCGTTGATTAAACTAAAGACCGATGGCTTATGAGGCTAGAGCTGTATGGCTGCTTCCATAAACATATAATTTAAAGATTTCATAACTCTTTTATTTATTGAGTTTGGATAGTTGTGATCATGTTTTCAGGGAGCAATTTTTTTGTTGCAGTCGAGAAAGATCCATATATTGATGTTTTGCTGTGCATTACAAAATGGTTTCTTGTGCAAATGGTCTAAACCATTTTGTAATGCACAGAAAATCAACAACAAACGGGTCTTTCTCGACTGCAACAAAAAAGCTGCACTGTGAAAAATGCCTACAACTGTCCAAACTCAATAAACAAAAGAGTTATGACATCTTTACACTCAAATTATATATTTATTGAAGCAGCCATACAGCACTAGCCTCATAAGCCAGTGGTAGAGGAAGGACTTTGATATATATTAGGCCTAGTCAGATATCAATCAGTATTAGTTATTAATGTCAGATATGTACGTTAGTTTCTGTTGACTTATCACAATAGCTGGAACTCCTAATTCTGGAGCAACATTAGGGTTGGAACTGTTTACAGAGTAGATGATCACTCATCCCGGACAGGAGGAGAGTTGCTGTTGTTACCTCTGTCTCCCCGCGGTCCAGGAGGGCCGATATCTCCCTGGATGTCAATGGTGTATTCGGACATGTCTCCAGGCAAACCACGAGCTCCCTGTGTAAACATTCAGAAGGTGCAATATTGAGTTTTAAATGAAAACACAGAATAATTTAAATCTAATCAAATAAGACTTGAACATGCATTAAACAAAAATTTTTTGCCGTAGTTTGACATGCCTAATAAATATTCAAACTGGAATTCTGACTTAAAAACTTTTTCAATGGTAACATCAACAAATGTAAATTATTTTAGTTAAGTTCAAAATATTGTAACTATTATATATTTTGATAAAAACATTATTAAACATAAAATCTACCTCTTCCATAAACAGTATATTTTACAGCTGAAGTCTCTTCCGCCCTGTGTAGTTTACCTTGTCTCCTGGAGCTCCCGGTTTGCCGGGGTATCCGTCGTAGCCTGGGTCTCCCCTCAGGAGGTACTCACGCCCCAGGAACTCCGCGTTCTCGCCCTTGCGACCCGGCCATCCGGGCTGCCCGGGCCGGCCATCTTGCCCTGGGTTTCCAGAATCCCCCATGATACCCTGGATCAAACATGCATGCAGGATCCTGTAGTATACTTCTATAAATATTATATAATTTTCTAATACAGGGAGTAATACATATTTCTCAGTGGAAACTTGATAATTTGCACTTATCCAACTAAAATTTGTATGTAATTAAAATTTTTCTTTTAGAACCTAGCAGAAGAAAAAAATACATTGATTAATTAAAAGTTGTAATGAATTACTCTACCCAGACTAGTCTAGATGCTTGGTGTGCCAGAGCTCAGTTTGAACAGCAAAAACAATCAACTACAGAGTAGGTTTTAGGTTCTTCAATTGAAGCTGAGAGAACAAAAGTTCATAAAAATGTGCAGTATAATTAATGGAAAAAAACCAACAATAAAATTTAATATTGTAAAATGATTTAAGAAATAAGTCCTCTTTAAATATACTACTACAAAAAAATCACTAAAATAATATTAAAAAAAAAAACCTCTATGTGAGTGGTTATATTTAAATGTAAAACTTTTCTGACAAGAGATACGGTGAATAATAATGCCATTATAGCTCCTCAATAAAGCTCAGAAGCCAAGTTTTGGCAGTAATGCAATATTGCTATCCACCCTACCTTCATTCCCTTAGGTCCTGTTATTCCGTTGTATCCCGGAAGACCTTTGTCTCCGGCTTCCCCTCGGAATCCTGGACTCCCGATGTATCCTGGTAATCCCTTGTCTCCTTGGTTCTTGGTCTGGGGTATTCCTGGGAAGATCAGTACTCCTTTTTGTCCTTTTGGTCCTTGCGACCCAGCCAGACCTGCAAAATAATTGTGTAAGTAAGAAATCAGAAGTTAGATTACGCACTTTAGCTTGATCTGTGTTTTGTATTTAGGTAACACAAGTTACCAAACCCCATTGTAAACTCTCTAAAAATGCTAAAGTAAGGTATAATGAGAAGACACACCCAAATTCAATGTAAAAATCTTACTTCTATCAACAACCATTTCAAATTTTCTTTCTCAACCTTTGAAAAATTTAAAACCGCTAAACTTAACAACAAATTAATGAAAAGTTTTGTGAGATTCAAAATTTCTTCCTGAGCGTTATATAATCCTTTATGTTTCAGTTGTACAAAAG
>JAQYXR010000449.1:0-87701 GCA_030545055.2 Neoaliturus tenellus | reverse complement strand
CTCCAATTTTTAACCCAGTTTAACCTCTTAAGATCCAATTCCTAAGGCCCAAGGCAGTAGACAAGCCCTACAACTAAGATGTTAACCTAAGGCCTTGCACCTGAGTCCAAAACCCTAAAACCAAGCAGCTAAGGATTTGACCTGTGAATAGGGCCTATTAGCCAACAGCCTAAACCTAATGTGTTGGCACTAAGATGTAAACCTAAGGCCTTGCACCTGAGTCCAAAGCCCTAAAAGCTAGCAGCTAAGGATTTGACCTGTGAATAGGGCCTATTAGCCAACAGCGTAAACCTAATGTGTTGGCACTAAGATGTAATCCTAAGGCCTTGCACCTGAGTCCAAACCCCTAAAACCTAGCAGCTAAGGATTTGACCTGTGAATAGGGCCTATTAGCCAACAGCCTAAACCTAATGTGTTGGCACTAAGAGATAAACCTAAGGCCTTGCACCTGTGTCCAAAGTCCTAACAGCTAGCAGCTAAGGCTTTGACCTGTGAATAGGGCCTATTATCCATCAGCGTAGGCCTAATGTGCTGGACCTAAGATCTAAACCTAAGCCCTTGTACCTGAGTCCAAAACGATAAAACCTAGCAGCTAAGGATTTGACCTGTGAATAGGGCCTATTAGCCAACAGCCTAAACCTAATGTGTTGGCACTAAGAGATAAACCTAAGGCCTTGCACCTGAGTCCAAAGTCCTAACAGCTAGCAGCTAAGGCTTTGACCTGTGAATAGGGCCTATTATCCATCAGCGTAGGCCTAATGTGCTGGACCTAAGATCTAAACCTAAGCCCTTGTACCTGAGTCCAAAACGATAAAACCTAGCAGCTAAGGCTTTGACCTGTGAATATGACCTATTTGCGTTTAGCTTAGACCTAATGTGTTGGACCTAAAATCTTAACCTCAGGCCTTGCACCTGAGTCCAAAACCCAAAAACTTAGCAGCTAAGGATTTGACCTGTGAATAGTACCTATTAGCAAACAGCCTAAACCTAATGTGTTGGAACTAAGATGTAAACCTAAGCCCTTGCACCTGAGTCCAAAACCCTAAAACCTAGCAGCTAAGGATTTGACCTGTGAATAGGGCCTATTATCCATCAGCGAAGGCCTAATGTGCTGGATCTAAGATCTAAACCTAAGCCCTTGCACCTGAATCCAAAACCCTAAAACCTAGCAGCTAAGGATTTGACCTGTGAATAGGGCCTATTAGCCAACAGCCTAAACCTAATGTGTTGGTACTAAGATGTAAACGTAAGGCCTTGCACCTGAGTCCAAAGCCCTAAAAGCTAGCAGCTAAGGCTTTGACCTGTGAATAGGGCCTATTATCTATCAGCTTAGGCCTAATGTGTTGGACATAAGATCTAAGCCTAAGGCCTTACACATGGTTCCTAAGATGAAATGCCTTGGACTTAGGTCCTAAAACCTAGCAGCTAAGGCTTTGACCTGTGAATAGGACCTATTTGCGTTTAGCTTAGACCTAATGTGTTGGACCAAAAATCTAAACCTCAGGCCTTGCACTTGAGTCCAAAACCCTAAAACTTAGCAGCTAAGGATTTGACCTGTGAATAGTACCTATTAGCAAACAGCCTAAACCTAATGTGTTGGCACTAAGATGTAAACCTAAGGCCTTGCACCTGAGTCCAAAGCCCTAAAAGCTAGCAGCTAAGGATTTGACCTGTGAATAGGGCCTATTAGCCAACAGCGTAAACCTAATGTGCTGGATCTAAGATCTAAACCTAAGCCCTTGCACCTGAGTCCAAAACCCTAAAACCTAGCAGCTAAGGATTTGACCTGTGAATAGGGCCTATTAGCCAACAGCCTAAACCTTATGTGTTGGCACTAAGATGTAAACCTAAGGCCTTGCACCTGAGTCCAAAGCCCTAAAACCTAGCAGCTAAGGCTTTAACCTGTGAATAGGACCTATTACCCAACAGCTTAGACCTAATGTGTTGAACCTAAAGTCTAAACCTAAGGCCTTGCAACTGAGTCCAAAGCTCAAAAACCTAGTGGCTAAAGCTATGACCTGTGTATAAGACCTATCAGCCCCCAGCCAGGACCTAATGTGTCGGGACTAAGATGTAAACATAAGGCCTGACACCTTAGTACAAAGCCATAAAACCTTAAGATCTGAAAACTTACAAGGGGGCCGCGATTCACAGCCCCCCATGAATTGAGCAAACATTAGGCAACGAGGTCTTTTTTCTTTGAATATGAAATTATGATCAGAAATGGTTATCAGATTCAGATTGGAGTATTTGAAGACCAACCTCCATCCATCTTACCCAACTCCTAACTACCGCATGGACTTGACCCAAGACCTAAGGCTATACACCGTAGGCTTTAAGGATCTTAGCCCCAAGACCTAGGCCATAGAGTTAAGACCTGAATATTTACAAGGGGGCCGCGATTCACAGCCCCCCCTGAAAAGACACTGTAGTCTAAACCTAATACCTAATACACCGTGGTCTAGGCTTTTAGGTTTTTAGACCAAAGACCTACTACACCATGGTCTAGACCCAAGATCTAAGGTCTGTGGTCTAGGCTTCAGGTTCTAAGCCCCAAGATTTAAGGCCTGCATAGGCATTTAGGTTCTTAGCCTCCAGATCTAAGGCCCGTAATCTAGGCCTTTAGGTTCTTGAATCCAACACCTAGGACCCTACATCATGGTCTAGACCCTAAACCTAAGGCCTGTGATCTAAGTCTCTAAGTTCTCCTCAAGACATAAGGCCCTACACCATGGTCTAAAACCAAGACCTAAGGTCCGTTGTGTAAGCTTTTAGGTTCTTATACCCAAGACATAAGGCCCTGCACCAGGGTCTAGAACCAAGATCTAAGGTCCGTGGTCTAGGCTCTTAGGTTCTTATACCCAAGTCCTAAGGCCCTACACCAGGGTCTAAAACCAAGATCTAAGGTCCGTGGTCTAGGCTTTTAGGTTCTTAAACCCAAGACCTAAGGTCTGTGGTCTAGGCTTTTAGGTTCTTATACCCAAGTCCTAAGGCCCTACACCAGGGTCTAGAACCAAGATCTAAGGTCCGTGGTCCAGACTTTTAGGTTCTTATACCCAAGTCCTAAGGTCCGTGGTCTAGGCTTTTAGGTTCTTATACCCAAGTCCTAAGGCCCTACACCAGGGTCTAGAACCAAGATCTAAGGTCCGTGGTCCAGACTTTTAGGTTCTTATACCCAAGTCCTAAGGTCCGTGGTCTAGGCTTTTAGGTTCTTATACCAAAGTCCTAATGCCCTACACCAGGGACTAGAACCAAGATCTAAGGTCCGTGGTCTAGGCTTTTAGGTTCTTATACCCAAGTCTTAAGGCCCTACACCAGGGTCTAGAACCAAGATCTAAGGTCCGTGGTCTAGGCTTTTAGGTTCTTATACCCAAGTCCTAAGGTCCTACAACAGGGTCTAAAACCAAGACCTAAGGTCCGTTGTGTAGGCTTTTAGGTTCTTATACCTAAGACCTAAGGCCCTACACCAGGGTCTAGAACCAAGATCTAAGGTCCGTGGTCTAGGCTTTTAGGTTCTTATACCCAAGTCCTAAAACCCTACACCAGGGTCTAAAACCAAGATCTAAGGTCCGTGGTCTAGGCTTTTAGGTTCTTATACCCAAGTCCTAAGGCCCTACAACAGGGTCTAGAACCAAGATCTAAGGTCCGTGGTCTAGGCTTTTAGGTTCTAATACCCAAGTCCTAAGGCCTTACACCAGGGTTTAGAACCAAGATTTAAGGTCCGTGGTCTAGGCTTTAAGGTTCTTATACCTAAGTCCTAAGGCCCTACACCAGGGTCTAGAACCAAGATCTAAGGTCCGTGGTCTAGGCTTTTAGGTTCTTATACCCAAGTCCTAAGGCACTACACCAGGGTCTAGGAGCAAGATCTAAGGTCCGTGGTCTAGGCTTTTAGGTTCTTATACCCAAGACCTAATGCCCTACACCCGGGTCTAGAACCAAGATCTAAGGTCCAAGGTCTAGGCTTTTAGGTTCTTATACCCAAATCCTAAGGCCGTACACCAGGGTCTAGAACCAAGATCTAAGGTCCGTGGTCTAGGCTTTTAGGTTCTTATACCCAAGTCCTAAGGCCCTACACCAGGGTCTAAAACCAAGATCTAAGGTCCGTGGTCTAGGCTTTTAGGTTCTTATACCCAAGTCCTAAGGCCCTACACCAGGGTCTAGAACCAAGATCTAAGGTCCGTTGTGTAGGCTTTTAAGTTCTTATACCCAAGACCTAAGGCCCTACACCAGGGTCTAGAACCAAGATCTAAGGTCCGTGGTCTAGGCTTTTAGGTTCTTATACCCAAGTCCTAAGGTCCTACAACAGGGTCTAAAACCAAGACCTAAGGTCCGTTGTGTAGGCTTTTAGGTTCTTATACCTAAGACCTAAGGCCCTACACCAGGGTCTAGAACCAAGATCTAAGGTCCGTGGTCTAGGCTTTTAGGTTCTAATACCCAAGTCCTAAAACCCTACACCAGGGTCTAAAACCAAGATCTAAGGTCCGTGGTCTAGGCTTTTAGGTTCTTATACCCAAGTCCTAAGGCACTACACCAGGGTCTAGGAGCAAGATGTAAGGTCCGTGGTCTAGGCTTTTAGGTTCTTATACCCAAGTCCTAAGGCCCTACACCAGGGTCTAGGAGCAAGATCTAAGGTCCGTGGTCTAGGCTTTTAGGTTCTTATACCCAAGACCTAATGCCCTACACCCGGGTCTAGAACCAAGATCTAAGGTCCAAGGTCTAGGCTTTTAGGTTCTTATACCCAAATCCTAAGGCCCTACACCAGGGTCTAGAACCAAGATCTAAGGTCCGTGGTCTAGGCTTTTAGGTTCTTATACCCAAGTCCTAAGGCCCTACACCAGGGTCTAAAACCAAGATCTAAGGTCCGTGGTCTAGGCTTTTAGGTTCTTATACCCAAGTCCTAAGGCCCTATACCAGGGTCTAGAACCAAGATCTAAGGTCCGTTGTGTAGGCTTTTAAGTTCTTATACCCAAGACCTAAGGCCCTACACCAGGGTTTAGAACCAAGATCTAAGGTCCGTGGTCTAGGCTTTTAGGTTCTTATACCCAAGTCCTAAGGCCCTACACCAGGGTCTAGAACCAAGATCTAAGGTCCGTGGTCTAGGCTTTTAGGTTCTTATACCCAAGTCCTAAGGCTCTACACCAGGGTCTAGGAGCAAGATCTAAGGTCCGTGGTCTAGGCTTTTAGGTTCTTATACCCAAGTCCTAAGGCCCTACACCAGGGTCTAGAACCAAGATCTAAGGTCCGTGGTCTAGGCTTTTAGGTTCTTATACCCAAGTCCTAAGGCCCTACACCAGGGTCTAGAACCAAGATCTAAGGTCCGTGGTCCTGGCCTTTAGGTTCTTATACCCAAGTCCTAAGGCCCTACACCAGGGTCTAGAACCAAGATCTAAGGTCTGTGGTCTAGGCTTTTAGGTTCTTATACCCAAATCCTAAGGCCCTACACCAGGGTCTAGACCCGAGATCTAAGGTCCGTGGTCTAGGCTTTTAGGTTCTTATACCCAAGTCCTAAGGCCCTACACCAGGGTCTAGAACCAAGATCTAAGGTCCGTGGTCTAGGCTTTTAGGTTCTTATACCCAAGTCCTAAGGCCCTACACCAGGGTCTAGAACCAAGATCTAAGGTCCGTGGTCTAGGCTTTTAGGTTCTTATACCCAAGTCCTAAGGCCCTACACCAGGGTCTAGAACCAAGATCTAAGGTCCGTGGTCCTGGCCTTTAGGTTCTTATACCCAAGTCCTAAGGCCCTACACCAGGGTCTAGAACCAAGATCTAAGGTCCGTTGAGTAGGCTTTTAGGTTCTTATACCCAAGTCCTAAGGACCTACACCATGGTCTAGAACCAAGATCTAAGGTCCGTGGTCTAGGCTTAGGGTCTTAAGCTCTGAGACCCAAGACTTAAGGCCTTACACCGTTTTCTAGGCTTTTAAGTATTTACACCCAAGGCCTAAGGCCCTACACCCTGGTCTAGTTTTTTAAGCTCTTAGACCCAAGACTTAGGGCCATACACCACGGTCTAGGCTTTTAAGTACTTAGACCCACAAGACTTAAGGCCATACACCCTGGTCTAGGCTTTTAGGTTCTTATACCCAAGACCTAAGGCCCTACACCCTGGTCTAGGCTTTTAAGTACTTAGACCCAAGACCTAAGGCCATAAAGTAAAGACCTGAAAACTTACAAGGGAGTCGCGATTCACGACCCCTGAACAGACACTGTGGACCCAAGACCTAAGGCCTTACACCGTGGTCTAGCCTTTTAAGTACTTAGACCCAAGACTCAGGGCCATACACCACAATATAGACTTTTAAGCACTTAGACCCCAAGACCTAAGGCCATATACCCTGGCCTAGGCTTTTAAGCATTTAGACCCAAGGCCTAAGGCCCTGAACCGTGGTCTAGGCTTTTAGGTTCTTATACCCAAGACCTAAGGCCCTACACCGTGGGCTAGGCTTCAAAGCTCTTAGACCCAAGCCCTAAGGCGGTCCGCATGGGTTAGACTCAAGACCCAAGGGCATACACACTGGTCTAGGCTTTTAAGTACTTAGGCCAAGACCTAAAGTCATAAACCGTAGGCTAGGCTTTTAAGCACTTAAACTCAATGCCTAAGGCGGTCTGCATGGGCTAGACTTAAGACCTAAGGCCATAAACCATTTTCTAGGCTTTTAAGCTCTCAGACTCAAGACCTAAGGCCATACACCGTGGTCTATACTTTTAAGTACTTAGACCCAAGACCTAAGACCATACACCGTGGTCTAGGCTTTTAAGTACTTATACCCAAGACCTAAGGCCATACACCATAGTCTAGGCTTTTAGGTTCTTACACCCAAGACCTAAGGCCCTACACCGTGGGCTAGGCTTTAAAGCTCTTAGACCCAAGACCTAAAACCATTAGGTTAAGACTTAAAAACTTACAAGTTAATGGCAATTCAGATCCCCGAACAGACACCGTGGTCTAGACCCAATACCTAAGGCCCTACACCTAGACCCAAGAGCTAAGGACCTTCACCATGATCTAGACCCTAAGATCAAAGGCCTTATACCATGGTCTAGTACTCGGCATAAACCGTTTGCAGTTGTGGTTGTTTCATCTATAGCTAAAGGTAAGTCGGCCTCTAAGTTCTTAGACCCTAAGACCAAAGGCCTTATACCACGGTCTAGTACTCGGCATAAGCCATGTGCAGTTGTGGTTGTTTCATCTATAGCTAGAGGAAAGTCCTAAGTTCTTAGACCCTAAGACCAAAGGCCTTACACCATGGTCTAGTACTCGGCATAAACCGTTTTGCAGTTGTGGTTGTTTCATCTATAGCTAAAGGTAAGTCGGCCTCTAGGTTCTTAGACCCTAAGACCAAAGGCCTTACATCACGGTCTAGTATTCCTTCTTAAGCCGTGTGCAGTGGTTAATTTGTCTATACTTAGAAGAAAGTCAGCCTTTAAGTTCTTAGACCCTAGACCTAAGACCCTATACCCATGGACTACAACCTGGACCTAAGGCCACATCCCGAGGTTTTGTACTCGTTTAAAACCGTGTGCAGTTGTGGGTGTTTCATCTATAGCTGGGCGAAGGTTGGCCTTTGATAACTGTGTGCAGTTATTACTGTTTCGTCTCGAAAAAGAGAAAGTTTATGCTTTTACACCATAACTTAGAACGAAAACCCATGGTCTTATTCCTAAAACCTAGGACCTTAGACCGATACCCTAGGACATAAGGGCTTAGACTTATTGCTTTAGATCTAGGCCAAAAGGAATTTAAATGAGGACCTAAGGCCTCATAATTTAGACCAACCCCAATCCCAATCATTTAAGGCATTATACCATGGACCTGTATGTATATTTGACCTAAGATCTAAGACTTTAACATAAGTCTTAAGCCCTAAGACCCTACCCCATGGGCTAGTACTGGTCCTACACCATGTGGGACCGTGTAAAATGGCGTGCATAAAGCCAATCACATGGATTATTTGAAAGCCCAGCGCACATGAACACCTGTGTTTGCTGTTGGGCGTTTTTATGATTTGCGCTTTCGGGCGTTTTGCAAACTCGACCTGCATATTGCAAATCGATGTGTAGACGATGCCCTTTAGTAATTAACGTCTGCGAACGTTTTCAAAATCGATGTGTAGACGATGCCTTTTAATAATTAACGTCTGCGAACGTTTTTTAGAATCGATGCCCAGACGCTGTTTAAAATAATCGACGTGTACGATCGTTTTTTAAAATCGATGTGTACACGATGTTTTTTTAATAATTTACGTCTGCGATCGTAATTTCCGCGTCGAGTTTGCAAAACGCCCGAAAGCAAAAATCATAAAAACACCCAACAGCAAACACAGGTGTTCATGTGCGCTGGGCTTTCAAATAATCCATGTGATTGGCTTTATGCACGCCATTTTACACGGTCCCTTATGGTGTAGGACCAGTACTAGCCCATGGGGTAGGGTCTTAGGGCTTAAGACTTATGTTAAAGTCTTAGATCTTAGGTCAAATATACATACAGGTCCATGGTATAATGCCTTAAATGCTTGGGATTGGGGTTGGTCTAAATTATGAGGCCTTAGGTCCTCATTTAAATTCCTTTTGGCCTAGATCTAAAGCAATAAGTCTAAGCCCTTATGTCCTAGGGTATCGGTCTAAGGTCCTAGGTTTTAGGAATAAGACCATGGGTTTTCGTTCTAAGTTATGGTGTAAAAGCATAAACTTTCTCTTTTTCGAGACGAAACAGTAATAACTGCACACAGTTATCAAAGGCCAACCTTCGCCCAGCTATAGATGAAACACCCACAACTGCACACGGTTTTAAACGAGTACAAAACCTCGGGATGTGGCCTTAGGTCCAGGTTGTAGTCCATGGGTATAGGGTCTTAGGTCTAGGGTCTAAGAACTTAAAGGCTGACTTTCTTCTAAGTATAGACAAATTAACCACTGCACACGGCTTAAGAAGGAATACTAGACCATGATGTAAGGCCTTTGGTCTTAGGGTCTAAGAACCTAGAGGCCGACTTACCTTTAGCTATAGATGAAACAACCACAACTGCAAAACGGTTTATGCCGAGTACTAGACCATGGTGTAAGGCCTTTGGTCTTAGGGTCTAAGAACTTAGGACTTTCCTCTAGCTATAGATGAAACAACCACAACTGCACATGGCTTATGCCGAGTACTAGACCGTGGTATAAGGCCTTTGGTCTTTGGGTCTAAGAACTTAGAGGCCGACTTACCTTTAGCTATAGATGAAACAACCACAACTGCAAACGGTTTATGCCGAGTACTAGACCATGGTATAAGGCCTTTGATCTTAGGGTCTAGATCATGGTGAAGGACCTTAGCTCTTGGGTCTAGGTGTAGGGCCTTAGGTATTGGGTCTAGACCACGGTGTCTGTTCGGGGATCTGAATTGCCATTAACTTGTAAGTTTTTAAGTCTTAACCTAATGGTTTTAGGTCTTGGGTCTAAGAGCTTTAAAGCCTAGCCCACGGTGTAGGGCCTTAGGTCTTGGGTGTAAGAACCTAAAAGCCTAGACTATGGTGTATGGCCTTAGGTCTTGGGTATAAGTACTTAAAAGCCTAGACCACGGTGTATGGTCTTAGGTCTTGGGTCTAAGTACTTAAAAGCCTAGACCACGGTGTATGGCCTTAGGTCTTGAGTCTGAGAGCTTAAAAGCCTAGAAAATGGTTTATGGCCTTAGGTCTTAAGTCTAGCCCATGCAGACCGCCTTAGGCATTGAGTTTAAGTGCTTAAAAGCCTAGCCTACGGTTTATGACTTTAGGTCTTGACCTAAGTACTTAAAAGCCTAGACCAGTGTGTATGCCCTTGGGTCTTGAGTCTAACCCATGCGGACCGCCTTAGGGCTTGGGTCTAAGAGCTTTGAAGCCTAGCCCACGGTGTAGGGCCTTAGGTCTTGGGTATAAGAATCTAAAAGCCTAGACCACGGTTCAGGGCCTTAGGCCTTGGGTCTAAATGCTTAAAAGCCTAGGCCAGGGTATATGGCCTTAGGTCTTGGGGTCTAAGTGCTTAAAAGTCTATATTGTGGTGTATGGCCCTGAGTCTTGGGTCTAAGTACTTAAAAGTCTAGACCACGGTGTAAGGCCTTAGGTCTTGGGTCCAAAGTGTCTGTTCAGGGGTCGTGAATCGCGACTAGATCTTGGTTCTAGACCATGGTGTAGGTCCTTAGGACTTGGGTATAAGAACCTAAAAGCCTACTCAACGGACCTTAGATCTTGGTTCTAGACCCTGGTGTAGGGCCTTAGGACTTGGGTATAAGAACCTAAAGGCCAGGACCACGGACCTTAGATCTTGGTTCTAGACCATGGTGTAGGGCCTTAGGACTTGGGTATAAGAACCTAAAAGCCTAGACCACGGACCTTAGATCTTGGTTTTAGACCCTGGTGTAGGGCCTTAGGACTTGGGTATAAGAACCTAAAAGCCTAGACCACGGACCTTAGATCTCGGGTCTAGACCCTGGTGTAGGGCCTTAGGATTTGGGTATAAGAACCTAAAAGCCTAGACCACAGACCTTAGTTCTTGGTTCTAGACCCTGGTGTAGGGCCTTAGGACTTGGGTATAAGAACCTAAAGGCCAGGACCATGGACCTTAAGTCTTGGTTCTAGACCCTGGTGTAGGGCCTTAGGACTTGGATATAAGAACCTAAAAGCCTAGACCACGGACCTTAGATCTTGGTTCTAGACCCTGGTGTAGGGCCTTAGGTCTTGGGTATAAGAACCTAAAAGCCTAGACCACGGACCTTAGATCTTGGTTCTAGACCCTGGTGTAGGGCCTTAGGACTTAGGTATAAGAACCTAAAAGCCTAGACCACGGACCTTAGATCTTGCTCCTAGACCCTGGTGTAGGGCCTTAGGACTTGGGTATAAGAACCTAAAAGCCTAGACCACGGACCTTAGATCTTGCTCCTAGACCCTGGTGTAGGGCCTTAGGACTTGGGTAAAAGAACCTAAAAGCCTAGACCACGGACCTTAGATCTTGCTCCTAGACCCTGGTGTAGGGCCTTAGGACTTGGGTATAAGAACCTAAAAGCCTAGACCACGGACCTTAGATCTTGCTCCTAGACCCTCGTGTAGCGCCTTAGGACTTGGGTATAAGAACCTAAAAGCCTAGACCACGGACCTTAGATCTTTCTAGACCCTGGTGTAGGGCCTTAGGACTTGGGTATAAGAACCTAAAAGCCTAGACCACGGACCTTAGATCTTGGTTTTAAACCCTGGTGTAGGGCCTTAGGTCTTGGGTATAAGAACTTAAAAGCCTACACAACGGACCTTAGATCTTGGTTCTAGACCCTGGTGTAGGGCCTTAGGACTTGGGTATAAGAACCTAAAAGCCTAGACCACGGACCTTAGATCTTGATTTTAGACCCTGGTGTAGGGCCTTAGGACTTGGGTATAAGAACCTAAAAGCCTAGACCACGGACCTTAGATCTTGGTTCTAGACCCAGGTGTAGGGCCTTAGGATTTGGGTATAAGAACCTAAAAGCCTAGACCTTGGACCTTAGATCTTGGTTCTAGACCCGGGTGTAGGGCCTTAGGTCTTGGGTATAAGAACCTAAAAGCCTAGACCACGGACCTTAGATCTTGCTCCTAGACCCTGGTGTAGGGCCTTAGGACTTGGGTATAAGAACCTAAAAGCCTAGACCACGGACCTTAGATCTTGCTCCTAGACCCTGGTGTAGTGCCTTAGGACTTGGGTATAAGAACCTAAAAGCCTAGACCACGGACCTTAGATCTTGGTTCTAAACCCTGGTGTGAGGCCTTAGGACTTGGGTATTAGAACCTAAAAGCCTAGACCACGGACCTTAGATCTTGGTTCTAGACCCTGTTGTAGGGCCTTAGGACTTGGGTATAAGAACCTAAAAGCCTAGACCACGGACCTTAGATCTTGGTTTTAGACCCTGGTGTAGGGCCTTAGGACTTGGGTATAAGAACCTAAAAGCCTAGACCACGGACCTTAGATCTTGGTTCTAGACCCTGGTGTAGGGCCTTAGGTCTTGGGTATAAGAACCTAAAAGCCTACACAACGGACCTTAGGTCTTGGTTTTAGACCCTGTTGTAGGACCTTAGGACTTGGGTATAAGAACCTAAAAGCCTAGACCACGGACCTTAGGACTTGGGTATAAGAACCTAAAAGTCTGGACCACGGACCTTAGATCTTGGTTCTAGACCCTGGTGTAGGGCCTTAGGACTTGGGTATAAGAACCTAAAAGCCTAAACCACGGACCTTAGATCTTGGTTCTAGACCGTGGTGTAGGATCTTAGGACTTGGGTATAAGAACCTAAAAGCCTAGACCACAGACCTTAGGTCTTGGGTTTAAGAACCTAAAAGCCTAGACCACGGACCTTAGATCTTGGTTTTAGACCCTGGTGTAGGGCCTTAGGACTTGGGTATAAGAACCTAAGAGCCTAGACCACGGACCTTAGATCTTGGTTCTAGACCCTGGTGCAGGGCCTTATGTCTTGGGTATAAGAACCTAAAAGCCTACACAACGGACCTTAGGTCTTGGTTTTAGACCATGGTGTAGGGCCTCATGTCTTGAGGAGAACTTAGAGACTTAGATCACAGGCCTTAGGTTTAGGGTCTAGACCATGATGTAGGGTCCTAGGTGTTGGATTCAAGAACCTAAAGGCCTAGATTACGGGCCTTAGATCTGGAGGCTAAGAACCTAAATGCCTAAGCAGGCCTTAAATCTTGGGGCTTAGAACCTGAAGCCTAGACCAAAGACCTTAGATCTTGGGTCTAGACCATGGTGTAGTAGGTCTTTGGTCTAAAAACCTAAAAGCCTAGACCACGGTGTATTAGGTATTAGGTTTAGACTACAGTGTCTTTTCAGGGGGGGCTGTGAATCGCGGCCCCCTTGTAAATATTCAGGTCTTAACTCTATGGCCTAGGTCTTGGGGCTAAGATCCTTAAAGCCTACGGTGTATAGCCTTAGGTCTTGGGTCAAGTCCATGCGGTAGTTAGGAGTTGGGTAAGATGGATGGAGGTTGGTCTTCAAATACTCCAATCTGAATCTGATAACCATTTCTGATCATAATTTCATATTCAAAGAAAAAAGACCTCGTTGCCTAATGTTTGCTCAATTCATGGGGGGCTGTGAATCGCGGCCCCCTTGTAAGTTTTCAGATCTTAAGGTTTTATGGCTTTGTACTAAGGTGTCAGGCCTTATGTTTACATCTTAGTCCCGACACATTAGGTCCTGGCTGGGGGCTGATAGGTCTTATACACAGGTCATAGCTTTAGCCACTAGGTTTTTGAGCTTTGGACTCAGTTGCAAGGCCTTAGGTTTAGACTTTAGGTTCAACACATTAGGTCTAAGCTGTTGGGTAATAGGTCCTATTCACAGGTTAAAGCCTTAGCTGCTAGGTTTTAGGGCTTTGGACTCAGGTGCAAGGCCTTAGGTTTACATCTTAGTGCCAACACATAAGGTTTAGGCTGTTGGCTAATAGGCCCTATTCACAGGTCAAATCCTTAGCTGCTAGGTTTTAGGGTTTTGGACTCAGGTGCAAGGGCTTAGGTTTAGATCTTAGATCCAGCACATTAGGCCTTCGCTGATGGATAATAGGCCCTATTCACAGGTCAAATCCTTAGCTGCTAGCTTTTAGGGCTTTGGACTCAGGTGCAAGGCCTTAGGTTTACATCTTAGTGCCAACACATTAGGTTTAGGCTGTTTGCTAATAGGTACTATTCACAGGTCAAATCCTTAGCTGCTAAGTTTTAGGTTTTTGGACTCAAGTGCAAGGCCTGAGGTTTAGATTTTTGGTCCAACACATTAGGTCTAAGCTAAACGCAAATAGGTCCTATTCACAGGTCAAAGCCTTAGCTGCTACGTTTTAGGACCTAAGTCCAAGGCATTTCATCTTAGGAACCATGTGTAAGGCCTTAGGCTTAGATCTTATGTCCAACACATTAGGCCTAAGCTGATAGATAATAGGCCCTATTCACAGGTCAAAGCCTTAGCTGCTAGCTTTTAGGGCTTTGGACTCAGGTGCAAGGCCTTACGTTTACATCTTAGTACCAACACATTAGGTTTAGGCTGTTGGCTAATAGGTACTATTCACAGGTCAAATCCTTAGCTGCTAAGTTTTTGGGTTTTGGACTCAGGTGCAATCCTGAGGTTAAGATTTTAGGTCCAACACATTAGGTCTAAGCTAAACGCAAATAGGTCATATTCACAGGTCAAAGCCTTAGCTGCTAGGTTTTATCGTTTTGGACTCAGGTACAAGGGCTTAGGTTTAGATCTTAGGTCCAGCACATTAGGCCTACGCTGATGGATAATAGGCCCTATTCACAGGTCAAAGCCTTAGCTGCTAGCTGTTAGGACTTTGGACTCAGGTGCAAGGCCTTAGGTTTATCTCTTAGTGCCAACACATTAGGTTTAGGCTGTTGGCTAATAGGCCCTATTCACAGGTCAAATCCTTAGCTGCTAGGTTTTATCGTTTTGGACTCAGGTACAAGGGCTTAGGTTTAGATCTTATGTCCAGCACATTAGGCCTACGCTGATGGATAATAGGCCCTATTCACAGGTCAAAGCCTTAGCTGCTAGCTGTTAGGACTTTGGACACAGATTCAAGGCCTTAGGTTTATCTCTTAGTGCCAACACATTAGGTTTAGGCTGTTGGCTAATAGGCCCTATTCACAGGTCAAATCCTTAGCTGCTAGGTTTTAGGGGTTTGGACTCAGGTGCAAGGCCTTAGGATTACATCTTAGTGCCAACACATTAGGTTTACGCTGTTGGCTAATAGGCCCTATTCACAGGTCAAATCCTTAGCTGCTAGCTTTTAGGGCTTTGGACTCAGGTGCAAGGCCTTAGGTTTACATCTTAGTGCCAACACATTAGGTTTAGGCTGTTGGCTAATAGGCCCTATTCACAGGTCAAATCCTTAGCTGCTTGGTTTTAGGGTTTTGGACTCAGGTGCAAGGCCTTAGGTTAACATCTTAGTTGTAGGGCTTGTCTACTGCCTTGGGCCTTAGGAATTAGATCTTAAGAGGTTAAACTGGGTTAAAAATTGGAGAATTTTGGCCTAAAAATGTGTCTTTGTAGGTAAAATTGCAATTAAAGTTAATTTTATAGGGGGCTGGGATGTTGGGCAATTCACCTTTCAATATCAATTTTTATGGATCGGAAATCCTGAAAAATGTTGGAAAGTTGACAAAAAAGTAAAAAATCACCGAAAACCGGTATCTTTTCATTTACATAGGGTTAACTTAGGAGTTCTCACACTTCCTTGGATTAATTTCTGGATTAGATTCACCACAAGGGGAGTCGGTTACTTTTCATTTAAAAACTATAGTTAACTTAAGAGTGCATCTCATAGTTCCCTGGATTAAATTCAAAATGCTCCTTGAAATCACTGTCTGAAATCCTGAAAAATGCCCTGAAATGGGCTGATATTTGACCAAAACCGGCCAGAATCCGGTCAAAAACCAGTCAATTTGAAGCTGAAGGCGCTCAAAAAAAAACTACGAGTGTTCCCTGGATTATATTCAAAAAGTGGTCATTTGAAGCAAAAAAGTGGTCATTTGAAGCAAAAAGTGGTCATTTGAAGCAAAAGTGGTCATTTGAAGCAAAAGTGGTCATTTGAAGCAAAAAGTGGTCATTTGAAGCAAAAGCGGTCATACGAAGCAAAAAAAGTGGTCATATGAAGCAAAAAAAGTGGTCATATGAAGCAAAAAGCGGTCAAAAAAAACTACGAGTGTTCCAGATTCGGCCTTCTATATCTACTGTTCTTCTTTTCGCTTGTTTTCGGCCTAGAGAGCCTATTTGCCTGCCAAAATCTCTTTTATAAACTTCATGCCAAGCTTCAATCTTCTTGATTTGTTTTGAGAGGAAACCTTCTTCTGGATCATTCTCCAAGTTTGGATTTAGCTTCTTAAGAAATTCTGTCAGAATAAGATCTGAGAGGTATTTCATTTTAAGACCATACTGATGGGAGGTCGATGGTTTCTCCATTTCCTGGCCCTCTGCTATTCCAAACCCACAAATGTTATATATGGCTTGAACAAATGAGTTGTAATGTTGAGGATAAAAAATATCAGCAGTGGAACCTAGGTAGGGGTTTTTTAGAAAGAATCTTTGTACAAACTCTTCCTAGGATTCGGAGGTGAGTCCTGATAGTTTTCTCCTGTCTTTCTCCCTTCAGTCTGTCACACATCCTGTTACTGTATGATATTTAAAAAATCATCTTAACCGCAGAATTTTCTTGTTTCGTCATTTCTCATCACTGGAATGATATATATATATGGAAAGCAAGAAATTCTTTTGATAGGGCTACTAATATTATTAATATTAAGTACATTATAATAACTGAGTACCCTTTTTCATATTAAATTATTTATTTGACAACTAGTTTCGGCTCTTAAGGCCATTAATGACAGGACTTGATAATGGCCTTAAGAGCCGAAACTAGTTGTCAAATAAATAATTTAATATGAAAAAGGGTACTCAGTTATTATAATGTATTTAATATTAATATATATATACATATATATATATATATATATATATATATATATATATATATATATATATGTATATAACATAATATATATATATATATATATTATGTATGTGTACAACTTAATATATAAATATGTATTAAAATATGCATATATACATATATTTGTATGTGTATGCTTACTAGATATTTACATATGTTGATTCTTATAAATATTTATATGTATATATGCATATTTTAATTATGGTATATAAGTATTAATATAAGCATTGTAAATCAATATATATATATATATTTATTTATATAAAATATATATACATATATTAATACTAAACTGTATTAATATATGTATATATTAACAACTATAAGGGTGGGTTTACACGTGAGAGTTTTTCACTCTCGGAGAGTGGTTAGTTACTCTCATAAAAATCTCAGACAGCTGTTGATAGTACTCGCAGAAAACTGTCTGGGATTAACAATCTTGGAAAATTCGCTTGTTGTGTAAACACCTCTGCAAGTACCTGCTGAGAGTACGAAACTCGCTGAGAGTACGAAACTCTCTGAGAGTGAAAAACTCTCACGTGTAAACCTACCTTAAGAGACGGTGACCACGACTCCTAACTACCATATCAGCTTCTTGCACTTCTTCGTCAGAACTACCCACTTCAATAGGTGCTAGAAAATGAGTAGGCTCAATTTGTCGAGGTAGCAGTGTATGACCAGTCGAAGTACCTGGGGCCGATGAGATGTCCTGATAAGCCAACAATTCCTCATCAACGTCTTCGAAACGAAATCGCTGTAATGCTCCACACGCCTCAAGACGATCTTCAGGTCTCGCTTGTCGTTTGCTCTGACCCAATGAACTCCTCATGCTCGTGCTCCAAATCACAAGGGCGTGAGTCAAGGGGAGGCAATGCATAGCGATAAGGGAATTCTTCATAGTAGCGCACGATAAAAAGGTTGAACAGCCCCAATCACATTCCTCCAAGCTTTATTGCGCACAAAGCGATTCTGGGCGTCTTCGGATCGCTCCATGATCCTGTTCCTCACAACTATGGGTTCATGAGTGGCTGACCTTTGTTCTGGCACAACAACACTAAAGTGGGTCCTTTCCCTGTGAATGGTCCCATTCCTCAGCGAGAGCACGTCGACGGAATCTACTGTACGATGTGGAACCTTATTCCCAGCTACGGCGCTACTCATCGTTACATTGGCACAGTGAACAGGAGGAACGCCACCACAATCTTCGCTTACCTTATCAACCTCTGAGCGCTTCTTAGCACCCTTTTTACGCAATAATGCGAACCCCGGTGGAGGACGGTGACCACGACTCCTAACTACCATATCAGCTTCTTGCACTTCTTCATCAGAACTACCCACTTCAATCGGCGCTAGAAAATGAGTAGGCTCAATTTGTCCAGGTAGCAGTCTATGACCAGTCGAAGTACCTGGGGCCGATGAGATGTCCTGATATGCCAATTCCTCATCAACGTCTTCAAAACGAAATCGCTGTAATGCTCCACACGCCTCAAGACGATCTTCAGGTCTCGCTTGTCGTTTGCTCTGACCCAATGAATCCTTTGCCTCTACTTCAGCAGCCATCCGATCAACATTCTCGTGGGAACTCCAGGACGTAAGAGATGATGATAGCTCCCGATTCCCGGTATCTGGTAATAGACAAATCTAAGTAGTTGCAGCAACCGCATGTTGAACCGGAGATGGAACACGCCTATTATCACAAACTTCACGTGCAGGACTCCTTATTCGAGCTGGGTAAGCAGGACTGCGGTCCCGAACGATGTGGCGGGCAGGACTCCGATCTTGAACAGCTTGACGGGTAGGACTCCGATCTTGAACAGCTTGACGGGCAGGACTCCGATCTTGAACACGTTGACGGGCAGGATTAGGGTCACGGACGCCACTACGGGCAGGATAAGGGTCACAGACGCCACTACGGGCAGGATTAGGGACACAGACGCCACTACGGGCAGGATTAGGGACACAGACGCCACTACGGGCAGGATTAGGGACACAGACGCCACTACGGGCAGAAGAGGCAGGTCTACTTTCCTGTTCAGTTGGGCAGGGTGGGGGCGCAGGATTTCGTACCATACGATCATGGCAAACTAGACGACCATCCCTTCTTGCTTATGGTGACCACTCCACATGCTCGTGCTCCAAATCACAAGGGCGTGAGTCAAGGGGAGGCAATGCATAGCGATAAGGAAATTCTTCATAGTAGCGCACGATCCAACGTTGAACAGCCCCAATCACATTCCTCCAAGCTTCATTGCGCACAAAGCGATTCTGGGCGTCTTCGGATCGCTCCATGATCCTGTTCCTTGCCACCTCGTTCGAAGGGTCCACCCCAAACACTGCTACGAGCATGGGAACATGACAATCTAGAGGAGGCGATGCCCGAAACATTCACACAACATGTGCCCTGCCTGTAGACAACCTGGTAATCCAAGACGTATATTGTTCTGGATAGCTGCCCTCATCGCAATTATCGATGTGATACTTCAACAGAGTGTTGGACACACCAGTGCCCAAGTTGTAGATGTACGAGAGAATAAATGATAACGCCCCGACATCATATAGGTCACTTGGGAACGGGTAACCCCAAACATTCACCACACGCCTAGGGTAAAACTCCATGTGTTCTTCAATGAGTAGCAGGTTTCGCAAATCTACACCCTTAGTGAAGTTCTGGTGAAACTTGTCCCTCCATAGCTTCGCTTTAGTTGAGTCCCACCAACAATCAGAAGAGTGATTCTTGTTTTCAACTCCAAGCGAACAACCACGACACGGCGAACCTTACAAATAGAAAAAAAAGAATCAAAGCGGTCCCGGCGCTATATATCACCTACACAGTATATGAATATATATGTATTAATTTATGCTTGTATATTATGGTTATGATATATAATAATTATGAATAAATAAGTAATTTATATTATATATATATATTTTCTTTTATAGTTGTTAGAGTTATATTTAATAAATAGAATTAATAATACATATATAAATACTTATGAGTATATATAAGTATTAATGTATGCATATATATTTATGTCTATATATTTTAATTTCGTCGTATAATATTTATGAATATAAGTAGATAGTATCATGTTACTTCTAGGACACTTTTGGAGACAATCAAAAATCAAACAAATTTCACAGTTTTTTAATACAATTATGCAATATTTTTGCCATTTTTTGGCCAATTTTCAGCTTTTGTCAAATTGTCATTAAAAATATGCAATTTTAATGAAATTTTTAACAAATATGCCTAAAATTTTCTACAAATAAAAATTTTTTTAAAAACAAGTAAAATTATCACATTTTATAAGTATTTTTTAAATAAAATTAATAGTCGACTTTTCATAAGGTAATTTAAAATTTTAGTAGTATTTTTTCAATAAATTTGACTAAAATAGTAATAATTCATTCTAATTAATTTCAGTAATATCATTTTTGATTATATTATATTCAAGTAATTTTTCAGATACAATAATAATATAACAATTTGTTTTACTAGTAGCTACTATATCATAATCAAAATCTGCATTAATAATAATATCATTTTTTGAACTTGAAATATTTGTTGGATTTTTTGTAGTATCAATTACATAAATTGGTCTATTTTCTAGAAATTCTGTTGGATTATAATACATTTTACTACTATTATAATAAACTTTTTTATAATCTTGATACATTTCATACATAATTCTAAATTTTTCATTGTTTATATCAAAATTTTCCAATTCATCAGGGTAATAATGACCATTTAGTTTTACTCTTATATTTTTTACATACATACTATCAAATTTAGAAGTATCAAATAACTGATCATTTGTTCTTGATTTTTGAAATCCAATTATAATAAATTTTGGATTATAAATATTTCTATAGATATTTGTTATATCAAAACTTAAATTCTTTCCTGTAATATTTTTTTGTTCAATGCATTGCCAATGATTAAAATGAAAATTTACTTTTTCAAATTTGCTTAGTTCATTAATTAATTGAATTTTACTTGTTGTTTTGTATTCAATTATAGGAACTCTAATAAAAAATTCATCAATTGTTATTTTACCTTCAGTTGGTAATGTAGCATTATCATAAGATCCATCAGCCTTTTTAGTTTTCCATCTAAAAATTGCATCATTATCTTCTGATCTAATAAATGTTATATTAAAACCTCCTTTGTATATTGGAATATTTACATTTTCAAAAAATCCTAATCCAAAATGAGATAAATTACCAATTGCTTCAAATTTATTTTTAAAATTTGATTCAAAACCATTATTTATTTGATTTATTTCTGATTTTGAATAAGTTATAGTACCTTTAATTGTACTTAATAGACCAGGATATTCAATTTCATCAATCAATTTATTATGTTTTCTAACTTCAATTTTTGAAAATAAAAATGGAACAAAATTATCAATTAATTTTATATTAGCACCATTATCATATGCATTTCCATCAGATTTAGTCAATTTACCAGATATATAAAATTGAAATTTAGAAGTACAAAATCCATCTCCAAAATCTATATTAAATTCAGTTTTTTTATTAGGTTCATTTAAATGTAATTTAGATAATGGGTAGAAATTTTTGTATTCAGCTCTTTCAATATTATTTATATATTTTTTGTAATCAGCCATTTATTAAGGATAATTTTTTTAAACCAAAAGATTTTTTAAAACAAGTAAAATTTTTATAATTTAATTTTTATGATTTTATGATGTCAAATTTTATTTATGTATCAATTTCATTTTTACTTTTAAAATATTCAATTTCAGTAGCATGATCAAGTATAAATTTTGCTGATATTTTTTGATGTTCTAAAATTAATTCCCAATTTAATGTAAATGCATAATCATGAATGAAATATTCAGTTAAATCTTGATATTTACAAATCAAATCAATATAATCTTTTAGTTGATAATTTATGAATTCAGTAATAAAATCTATAGTTAAATTTTGATGTTGAGCAATTTTTTGCCAATTTAATTTATTTTGAAACAATCTCATCATATTAATACTCAATTCATATTTTTCAGATATATCATCCCAATCATCTTTGTTTAATTGATTTTGGTTTCTGATAATGAATAAATCAAATGAACTGTATAGAGCCATTTATTAGGGAGAAAATTTTGTAAAACAACTTTTCTTTGAATTACAAATACAACATTTTGATTTAATTATATTTATATTTTTTAATTTTATTATCTGAATATCTTTAGAATTAGTTTTTTGTTTACATTTAAGACAATAAATCAACTCCATTTATATAAAATAATTATTGTAATTTATCTATATCATCTTTAATTAGTATTATTTCAGCATTTAATTCTTTTATGGATTCATTGACTCCATCAAATAGAAATTTTATTTCTTTTTCTAATTTTTCTTCTAAATTTTCAACATATTTTCCAATATTAATTAAAAAGTCTGTAATTTTATTTAAATCCTTTTTAGTTTCTGAATGATCATTACCAATTTTAATAATTGAATCTAAAACTTCATCTAATTCTGATTTTATTACAACATCATATTTATTTATACTTGGTTTAACATTAACAATTCTTTTACCATTAATACTTATATAATTTTTTGATAAACCAATAGCATTTACTAGATTTTCAGTCTTTTTTACATGATTTTTAAAACTTTTACTAAAATTATTAAAAAATATATTTAATTTAGAATTTATATAATCTTCTTTAATATTAATTGGATGTTTTTTCTGTCTTCCAAACAGATCAAATATATTTTGTGAATCCATATTTATTAAGGATTAATTTATTTATTATATTATCAAATTTTTTATTATTATTTAATTCATTTAATATAAAAATACATAAATGACCACAAATTGGTGGATCATTATAATTTTGAATTTGATTATCATTATAAAATATATTATCTTTTCCTAAATATTTAACTAATTCTATTGGTGGTTTATTAACTATATTTCCATATGAATCAAAATAATATTTAATTTTATCTTTTTTATAATAACAAACCCAATGAGTTCCATTTCCATCAAATTAATCTAAATTTATAATTCCACATTCAACTTTATTAACTTCATTAGGTAATATATCTCTCATAAATACACCTCTAAAATATTTTATATTTTTACACAATTTTTCTAATTCACCTAATGTTAGTGGTTCAAAATTTTTTTATAATTTTGTTTCATATATTTTAATGTTTTTTTATCTAAACCAGATCCTTCTACATTTTTTAATTCATGATCTAACCAATCAACAAAATTTCTAAATTTAGGAATTATAGATTCTTTTACTACTTTTGCTCCCTTTCTAACATTTGGTGTATAATTTTTAACTATAGGTATATTATCAGCAAAATCTAAAATTTCTTTTAGTAATCCACCATTTTTTATTTCTTTTAATTGATTATATGAAAATTCAAATCTTAATCCTTTATTTAATTTTTTATGTTTATTTAGTTTATTAATTTGTCTTTTAGATAATAATATAATATCTTTTCCATTTTCATTAAATTGATCAATATTAAATTGAATTATAACTGATTTTTTATTTTTAAATGCTAATTTTATTTTTGATTTTTGATTATCTGTCAAGTTTATATTTGTTTTTTCCATTTATTAAGAAAAAAATTTATAGTTTTTTATAATATAGATTAATATAATTAATTTTATTAAAATTTTAATCCTACTTCTAAACCCATACCAAATTTTCTTTTCATCCACATAGCACCTGATGTTGGTAATGCAATTAATCTTTCACCAATTCTATGATCATTTGATGTTACTATATCCCATGCTTTATCTTGTAAAATTTTATCAGCTATTTCATTTCTAGATTTTGTATCTTTATGATCTCTATAAAATAAGTCATGTTCTTTAGCAGCTTTATCTAAATCATTTATTCCAGGATCACCTCTTTTTACTCTTTTATTTAATTTAGTTCCAGGCCCTAGATATTGATAACCAGGTACATGTAATTCAAAAGGTAAATTATTTGTAACATTATTTAAAATACCTGATCCATCTTTTAATAATGGTGATGAAATATTTGCCAAAATTCTTTTTAAATACTTAATTCCTTCAGGTTTTTCAATTAATTCATCTAATTTATTTGATATAAAGTCTTTAATTGCTTTCTTTTCATTTAAAAAATTATTATTGCCAGCTTTTTCTTGTGCATATATATAATTAATAATATTATCTAATTTATTTAAATCATCTATAAATCTATATTCAATTTTATTTTCTGTATATTGTCTGATTCCTGAACCTTCAATTTCACCTTTTAATTCCCAAATATGTTTAATTAAATTAATATATTTATCACCTTTACTAGATTTTGGTTTCTTACTATTTGGATCATTATTTTTATAAATTGAATTAGTTTCCCATAAAATTTTTGAATAATTATTTAAATCATCTTGTGTATATAAATTATTATCTGGTTTCTTTTCATAAGTTAACAATCTCCATAATCCATGTGTTCCATTATATTTTTTATCATCAATTATTAAATCATCATTATCAATTACAGTTATTTTATCACCAATCATATTTTTTTTTTTTTTTTTTTTTTTTTTTTTTTGAGGGAGAGGCGGAAAAATGCATTACGCACACAGGTGGCCAGCCTGTAGTGTGGGGCTCCCCTAAAAACGAGTTTACCCACTAAAAAACCTCCTCTACTCTTTAGGAATCTAACCTGGAATTGTTTGTCACATTACGTCAGGCTAGGCCTAAATTTGGCTTACGCCCGTGGGGCTCGCTCCTTATCCAGCCCCTCGATCAAGGGATCTGGGCCACTTCACGGTCCAGATCGGTTTTCTTTTCCAGGAGGATGCCCCGGACGAACTGTGACAAACAATCCCAGTTGCCCTCATCCTCCAAAATCTTTTGGCAGACCGAGTCCACCGAAAATGCACCAAAGATTTGTGTGGCCTCCAGGCGGGGCCCTTCCCAACGGGGACAGCGGAAGAATGTGTGTTCCGCATCGTCGGGAACACCCGGGCAATAAATGCAGTCCGGTGAACCGGTCTTTCCCATACGGTTCAGGTACGACCGAAAATAGCCGTGACCTGTCAAAAATTGGGTCAGGTAGTAGTCCACCTCCCCATGCCGCCGTTCCACCCATGGTTGGACCTGCTTGATAAGTCGCGCAGTCCATCGTCCTCGGGTGTCGTGCTCCCAGCTGTGTTGCCACTGCTGGTAGGTTCGGGAGCGCTCTTCTGTTCTTGCCGTGTCCTTGCCGATCTCGCCTTGTCTCTGATAAATCGCTTTCCTCTCCCCTGCCAAGAGCTTGACAGGGATGACTCCGGCGACCACCAGGACGGCAGGCTCGGACACTGTCCGGTAGGCGGAACACACCCGGAGCGCAGCTTGACGCTGAACCCGGGCGAGTCGCAACCTGTAGCACTCCTTATCTAGAGCGCCTGCCCACACCTCTGCCCCGTAAAGAAGCACGGACTGGACCGCGGACATCAACAGACGTCTTCTGCTGGATCGGGGACCCCCGACATTGGCCATCAGCCTACTAAGGTAAGTCACTACCTTAGCGGCCTTGTCCGCTGTACGGAAGATCTGATCCCTCCAGCTTAACTTGGTGTCCACCATAACCCCGAGGTATTTGGCGGCACGAGTTGATGTGACCACCTCCCTTCCCACTCGAAACGGGACGACGGTGTCGATCCTCTTCTTCGTAAGAATCACGATCTCCGTCTTACTGAGAGCAAGTGAGAGACCGTGATCGGACATCCAGTTGTTGACCACCCGCATAACTCGGTTCAACTTCAGTTGGGCCAGCTCAACGTTGCGTGCAGCAATGAGAGCTGCGACGTCATCGGCGTACCCAACCAAAGTGGTTTCCTCAGGCATCTCGGACCTCAGGAGGCTGTCATAGGCAACGTTCCAGAGATCCGGGCCGAGTATTGAACCTTGTGCGGCACCAGAAGTGACTTCCATCGTCCGCGTTCCGTCCCTCGTGTCATAAATCAGGCTTCGAGAGCGTAGATAATCCTCGACGAGCCGCAACAGATATGCAGGAATACGAAAGGTGTTGCGAAGCGCATCCAACATATCGACCCACCTCGCCGAGTTGAAGGCATTCTTGACATCAAGCGTAACAAGAAGCACTACTCGGCGGGAGAAATGGTTGTGGCTCTCGGCTCTCTCCACAGCTCTCTGAACTTCGGTGACAGCGTCGATCGTTGACCGTCCCTTTCTGAAGCCGTACTGACGGGGGCATAAGTCCCCGGCAGCTTCCACGGCAGAAGTCAGGCGGGAACGGATCAGCTTCTCGAACAGCTTCCCAGCCGTGTCCAACATGCAGAGAGGCCTGTGGGACGACGGCAGCTCGGGATCACCTTTGCCCTTGCTGATCAGTACAAGCCTGGCTGTTTTCCAGGGAGCCGGAAACACCCCTTCTACCAAACAGGCATTGTACATTCTCAACAACAAGTCAGCGTTGATTAAAAATACTTTCTTTAAAGCCTCACTGGGAATCCCATCCGGGCCAGGAGCCTTGTTGCTCTTCAGGGAGAGAACGGAGGTTTCCAGCTCCTCGAAAGTGAAAAGTGGAACGTCCTCTACCCGTCCGAAGTCAACCGGCGGTCGCTGTGGATGTTCAGGAAACAACGCAGCGACGATCCTCCCCATGGTGGCGCCCTCCATGATGGAAGGTGGAGAGCGGGCGCCGAGTTTCTGTGTTACAAGTTTGTAACCCAGGCCCCACGGGTCGGAATCAACGTCGTCACGAAGTCTCCTCCAGCTATTCGCCTTGCTCCTGTTGATCGCCTGGCGGAGAGATTTTCTCGCAGCTTTATAGGCCTCCGACTTACGAACTCTGTCTGCGGGAATTCTCGCTCTAGTGGCGGCTCGTCTAGTTCTTAAACATGTTCTCCTGAGTTCCGCAATCTCTTCAGTCCACCAGTAAACGGGTTGTTTGTCGCGTCGGGGTTTCCTTCGCGGCATAGACTGGTCGCAGGCCGAGACGATAAGTTCCATCGTGGATGTTACTAGTGCCTCGGCTCCAGCCTCACCAGGTGAACCGCACCCCCGCGGAAGCGCACCCGACCTTTGGAAACGTGCTTGCCCAAGGCGCTCCACGGGAGGGGCTCACCAACGCTCTCAGGAGGGCGCTCCACGGGAGGGGCTCACCAACGCTCTCAGGAGTTCAGAACAAAAAAAAAACAAACTCGTGGAACCAGAAATTTAATTTAACCTCCATAAATCAACAACAAAATTAACAACAGCAAAAACAGTGGAAAATCGGGAACATCCAAGGTCCACAGTGATAAATTTGATAACAAAAGATTTTACCAGAAGTCAATGTCACCAAGGTTGGCCAACCAGAATATCGATATTCAAAATTCAAGAACAACAGTCTTTCAGTTGATTAGCTTATCTGAAACTTTAACTTTAAAATTGGCATTGATAAATTAAATAAATAAATAAATAACAACCAATAAATTTCAATAAATAAACATAACAAATTACAAACACAAAATACACAAAAGAATTGGCGTGCCGAATTTTGAGGTTGACAAAAATTAATTCCACCCGGAGACCTGTGGCGCAGGGCGGGCTCCTAATGGGATATTAACCTAACATAGAGACTACAAATAAATAAATAAATACTGTCACACATAAATCACAAAATATCACAGTTCATTGGTGGAGTGGCATATCACAGCAGTACGTCTATGGCATCAGGGCACTGGAGAGAAGAGCGTCGGCCTGCAGCTCCGGCAAGTGGGGACCAAGGCCATGTATGTCCCCTAGGTGGGCAGGCGGACGGACCAGGCCGGAACCATCATCTGCATGGCATTGTCGGTGGGACCAAGTCCCCAGCTGGACCCCAAAAGGCTGCGTTGGGCAGATTAAATTACCGCATTATAGCACAAAAATCACTGGTTGAAATGTCAAAATTACTATAATTACTCTTGAAAACCCAGAGTGACGAAATTGTGCGTCTTGCAGTCACGTTCACCAACGGCACCTATCAACATTTTCAGGACGTTGCGTCACAGCTGGTGAAAAGAAGAAAAACAACACCGAATATTCCAGAACGACAGCATACAGAAAACACTAACCAGAAAAAAAACAACACTATAACAAATGAGACGTGACATCACACATGGTGGGCAAAACGTCACGGCTCAACCTCCCCCTCCAAAAGGGAACCACCCGGCAAAACAAAAGGCAAACAACCTCTCCCCAAAACAAGAAGAACACTCACACCAGGAACGCTCAGGACAGTCTGAAAGCGGGGGCGTCAAGTTTTCCCAAAACCAGGGGACTACTCACCCAAAGTTTTTGTGCAGGCCTGCAAAAAGAGAAACAGGGAAAAACCAGAACAGAGTGAAGGGGACAGAAAGGTGATCAGGCTTCCTGGCCCTGCACACTTCCCGCACAGACTTCCGAGCAACTTAAGGATTTCCGCGGTAAGGCTTAAGATGACTAATGTGCACCTTCCGCAAAACCTTTCCGGTCTGGGGATCTCCCAGCCGGGCCGTCACAGGAGTGAGGAACTCCAAGATGCGGTGGGGACCTGTCCACCTGTAACACAGCTTGGCGGCTCTCTTGTCAACAGCCGAACTGGCCGGATGAGCCTTGCAGAAAACCAGATCCCCCACCTGGAAGGGGTTGTCAACTCTACCTCGGTTGTATTTCCTCCTCACAAGTTCTCTAGCCCTAATGAGATTACGCCTGGCCGCTTGCCAAGTTTCCTTGACATCGGGCGTACCAGGCGGTGGCAGAAGGTCGCCAATCCTCCAAACATTTGCCAAGGGGTTGTTTGGTTTGAAGCCAAACATCAACTCGAAAGGAACCGCCTTGTGACTCTCATGGGTAGCAGTGTTGAAAGCGAATTGAATCCAAGGGAGCTCTTGATCCCAGGTTGTCTGTCTTTCAGCATGGAAAGCGATGAGAGCGGAACGAAGATTTCGGTTGAACCTCTCAGCATGAGAAGGCTGTGGGTAGTAAGGGGATGTGGTCACATGGCGGATACCGTGCCCAAAGCACATTCTTTTGAAAAGATGCGAAACAAATTGGGTTCCGTTATCGGAAACTATGGTGGCGGGAATCCCAAAGTGTTGGAACAGTTGGGTTCGAAGTACCTGAACGGTGAGCTGTGCAGTGGCATTCCTTAAGGGAAAAAGCCAGCAGAACTTGGAGAAGGCATCCACACAAACAAGCAGGAAATTGTTTCCCGACTTGCTACGTGGGAGAGGCCCAACATAGTCGATGAAAACCTTCTCCAGAGGTCTCTCCGCCACCTCAGATGACAACAACCCTAACTTGGTATTCTGAGCGGGCTTACTGAGCGAGCACGTTTGGCAAGAACGCACCCGCCCCGCAATGTCCCGGTCCATACCCTTCCAGATGAACAGTTCCCTAATCTTGGAGATGGTCTTGTGGATCCCTAAATGCCCACCCACAGGGGAAGAATGAAAATACTCAAAGACCATCGGAATAAGAAGACTTGGCAGCACAATTTTAGGTTTACCCTGTTGCCGAGCTCGACAGCAGAGGGCACCCTGGGACAGAAAATAAGGGGGGTGGGCTCCCCCATTCTGGAGCTCACCAATGATTTTAGCCAGCTCAGGATCGTTTAACTGGTGGGGAATGATATCCGAAAAGGCCAGAGGAAATTCCAGAAGCACGGCACACTCCGTCTGCTCCGGATCAGAAAGATGGTCGTCGGGGGAATGATACATCCTAGAAAGTGTGTCTGCAATGACATTCTGAGTGCCTCGTACATGTTGGACGGTAAACTTAAGGGACGAAATTTGCACCACCCAACGACCAATTTTCCCGAGCTGGCGAGGGTGCGCGAGAAGCCATGAGAGTGCCTGGTTGTCGGTCTCCAGCAAAAATTCCTTATGTTCAAGGAACCTTCGGAACTTGTTTACACCAAAGACAACAGCCAGACACTCCAGCTCGTATACAGAAGAACTTTTCTTCTCGCAAGATGTCAAAGTTCGAGAGGCGAAAGCGATAGGCTGCCTAACACCATCTACTTCTTGGGATAACACGGCCGCAATGGCTTGTGAGGAGGCATCCGTCTGCAAAATGAACCTACGACTGAAATCCGGCATCGCCAACACAGGAGGTTGCATCACCGCCTCCTTCAAGAGCTCAAAGGACGTCCGCTGCGTTTCACCCCACTCAAACTTGGCGCCTTTCTTCCTGAGCGCATTCAAAGGTGCGGCCAACTCCGCAACATTGGGAATGAAGCGTCGATAGAAGTTCACCATGCCAACAAACCTAGCAATGCCCTTGGCGTCCTTGGGCGGAGGAAACTCCCGGATGGCTTGAGTCCTAGCGGGATCTATGCGGACGCCCTTGGAGGAGACCAGATGGCCCAAGAAAGAAATTTCGGCTTGAGCGAAACTAACTTTGTCCGGGTTCACGGTAAGGCCAGCCCTACGCAAACGAGTCATAACTTCCTCCAGATGAACAAGGTGGTCCTCAAAACTCTCACTGTAAACAAGAAGGTCGTCCAAGTAATTGAACACAAACTTGAACTTCACATCGTGAAAAATGGAATCAAGAAGTCGGGTGAGGGTTTGAGCTCCCACAGCTAAGCCCATGGGGACTCGTGTGAACTGATACAAGTTCCACGGAACACAGAAGGCAGTGAGAGGTCGGGACTCCACTTTCAATGGAATTTGGTGATAAGCCTGATTGAGATCAAAAACAGAGAAATACTTGGCCTTACCGAACCAGTCGAAAGCAGAATGCAGGTCGGGGAGAGGGACGGAGTCGATTTCAATCTTGGCGTTGAGCTTGCGATAATCAATGACCATACGAGACTTTCCATTTGGTTTCGGGACAAGAAATGCTGGACTGGCATAGCTGGAATTGGAGGGTTCGATGACCCCATTTTTGAGCAGGTCATCAATGATGCCTCTGAGAGATTCCATTTTGGGTGGAGCTAACTTGTACGGATGAGAACGTACAGGACGAGTGTCCGTGAGACGAATTTCATATTCCAGCAGATTGGTAGCCCCCAACCTTGGCGTAAGCACCTCAGGGAAAAGCTTGCAAAGATCCCTGATAGCCTCAGCCTCCGTCGGAGCTAGATGCCCTAAAGGATCGGTCTTGGTACCATTCTCTGTCTCAGGCTCTACAGCAGCAGCGGCACTCAAGACCTCATCAGCAAAAGGAATGGACACTCGTCTGGAAAACCGAAAGTAACACTGACCTCGACCTAAATCCAAAATTAGGCCAGTGTGTTTGATGAAGTCCGCTCCCAGGATGATTGGAAAGCAAAGGTCCTTAGCCACAAGAAAGCTCCACACCCAGGAAAAATGCTCAATCTTTATTTTGATTTGAGCTTCGCAATTGATGACAAGAGGTGATTTAGAAGCAGTCCAGCATATAGAAGAGTTTGGCTCAGTCTGCCTGATGAAACCTCCAGAAAATAATTCTTCATAAAACGCAAGGGAGATTAGACAACGGGCGGCTCCAGAATCCACAAGGGCCTTCTGCACCGTGTCTCCAGCTAAGATGTTCAGGCGAGGGCAGACTGAGCGTGCCGCTTTGACCCCCATCGAGGCAACCCCACGCATCCCCCGCAACAGAGGTTCCTTCTCAACAAAATCAGATCTAACTACCTCTTTGAACCCCTTTTGCAGCATTCCACTTGAAGTCTTAGAAAAAATTTTAACATCATCTTTTACTTTATTCCCCGAGGACTCCCGTGACAAGAACCCCCGGGTCCTCACAAGTTTTTTGGAAGGTTAGCATTTCTTCTTCCTTGTTGACAGTCACGTCTGACGTGACCAATACCACCGCATCCCCAACAGGTAGGAACACGCCTCTGCTGCTCATTGGTGGGAGACACGTGGGATACCCCGACAGAAGCCGCCGCGACACCGGGTCCTCTCCGGGGAAGATGCCCCAGGGACTGGGCCCTTTGAGAATCAGCGGCCAGGACAGTGCGTGAGAGGATAGACAATCTATCCAGGTCCGCGAAGGAAGATGGTCTTGGAGCGAAAACCAGCCGGGATCTCTCCCCAGGATTGAGACCCACGAGAATGATGTCCACCAGCTGAGTCTCGGTAAGGTCCAACCGCAACACTCGCCCCACCATGCGGATGTCATTGGCAAACTGGCTGAGGGACTCGTTGGGTGCCTGCGGGCGGAAAACTTTCTCAACCTTCAGTCTTTCCATGACTTGGAAAGGGACAAAGAAACTCAACACATCAGCATGAAAGAAATCAAAGCTCGTTTGGCGCTTGAGGCAGTCTACCAATCTGTCACTCAACGGCTTCCTGCAAAGCGGAGCAAGAAGCTCCAACAGCATGATATCGGAGATGCCAGGATGTTCCTTAATTCTCAAAACCTTTTCCAGGAACTTGATCAGTGCCTCCACATCCAGTCCGTCAACTGGTCGAAGGTCCTGCAAGGCGGAGGAGAGAGGATGAGGCAATTTCGCAAAGGCACCGCAAAAACCCTTTTGCGGCGCATCCGCAACGGAAGCCACCGGGGTGGCGACAGACGCCGCGGGAGCGAGGAACAGGGCAGGCACCCGCAACACCCCATCCATCCCGTGGACCACCTCCTGGGCAGCCGCAGGAGGAACGGAGGTCACGGACCCCCCGACCGGTCCAGCCCCCACAACACCAGTCTCCCCCCCAGCAGACCCCGCCGCAGCGCGCTCGAGAGCTTCCACGGCACTCTTCACAACGCCAGCAGACCGCAGGCGGTCAATGACTTGTTCAAATTCCGCACACCTACCCTCCACCCAGGTCTTATCCGTCGGCTCAAGATCCGGGACCCCGGCCAACAGACTCAACCTGGTTTGCCAGTGGAGCAGCTGAGTGAGGAGCGAGACTCTTGACCTGCCCGAGGGCAACTCACTCCAGCCCTCAAGCTCACCACTCAACTCCTCCACCCGCTCCCTACACACTTCCAACTCATCCTCCGACTTGAGGCCAACAGGCCAACTTTGAGCCTGTCCCAGAATGCCTCGGACCTGACTTCGCAGACTTCTCACATCTGGAGCAGGGGCCTCCCCACGTGACAGAACCTCAAAAATCAGCTCACCCTTCCGCAGGTGTTCCGGGACAATTCCCGACATCGTGTCCTCAGCCAGCTGCCACACAAAGAACACAGCAACACAACACAATTGCACAAAATCCTTAACCTCCTAAGGTGTCTGGGCGAAAATTCCTACGCAACCAATCTGGGGTCCAACAGAAGACGCTATCCCACTCGCCACACACACACTCCACCAAATTGAAGAACCACGCACACACACATACCTACACTCACACACACAAAACTAACACAACTCCTCCGCGACTACACTTCAGAACCAACCACGCTCTGCTACCATCTGAACCGCACCCCCGCGGAAGCGCACCCGACCTTTGGAAACGTGCTTGCCCAAGGCGCTCCACGGGAGGGGCTCACCAACGCTCTCAGGAGTTCAGAACAAAAAAAAACAAACTCGTGGAACCAGAAATTTAATTTAACCTCCATAAATCAACAACAAAATTAACAACAGCAAAAACAGTGGAAAATCGGGAACATCCAAGGTCCACAGTGATAAATTTGATAACAAAAGATTTTACCAGAAGTCAATGTCACCAAGGTTGGCCAACCAGAATATCGATATTCAAAATTCAAGAACAACAGTCTTTCAGTTGATTAGCTTATCTGAAACTTTAACTTTAAAATTGGCATTGATAAATTAAATAAATAAATAAATAACAACCAATAAATTTCAATAAATAAACATAACAAATTACAAACACAAAATACACAAAAGAATTGGCGTGCCGAATTTTGAGGTTGACAAAAATTAATTCCACCCGGAGACCTGTGGCGCAGGGCGGGCTCCTAATGGGATATTAACCTAACATAGAGACTACAAATAAATAAATAAATACTGTCACACATAAATCACAAAATATCACAGTTCATTGGTGGAGTGGCATATCACAGCAGTACGTCTATGGCATCAGGGCACTGGAGAGAAGAGCGTCGGCCTGCAGCTCCGGCAAGTGGGGACCAAGGCCATGTATGTCCCCTAGGTGGGCAGGCGGACGGACCAGGCCGGAACCATCATCTGCATGGCATTGTCGGTGGGACCAAGTCCCCAGCTGGACCCCAAAAGGCTGCGTTGGGCAGATTAAATTACCGCATTATAGCACAAAAATCACTGGTTGAAATGTCAAAATTACTATAATTACTCTTGAAAACCCAGAGTGACGAAATTGTGCGTCTTGCAGTCACGTTCACCAACGGCACCTATCAACATTTTCAGGACGTTGCGTCACAGCTGGTGAAAAGAAGAAAAACAACACCGAATATTCCAGAACGACAGCATACAGAAAACACTAACCAGAAAAAAAACAACACTATAACAAATGAGACGTGACATCACACATGGTGGGCAAAACGTCACGGCTCACAGGATTCCCCTGCGCTCCCCGAGAGATGACTTCGGTTAACTTGACCACGTCCAGTTTGTTGGTGTTCCACCGGCGTGGCCCTTCCCGAGATGCGGAAACTCGACGATTTGCCTGATCATGCAGGTCAAACACGATGTATTGGTGGTCGCTACCCGTGTAGTCCTCGACAACCCTCCAGCCAGAGATCCTCGGAAGGAGCGACTCAGACGCAAAGGTGACGTCAGGGATCGTGCCTCTCTGCCCGGGGCGCCGAAAAGTAGGTGTGTCGCCCTGGTTGAGGACGACAAGACCGGCCCTGGCGATGAAAAAAAAAAAAAAAAAAAAAAAAAAAAAAAAAAAATCACCAATCATAAATGATTTTTTATGTTTATTCCAATATAAACCAAATTTATCATCTTTTGTTCTTGGTAAATATTTTTGTGCTAATGGACCAATAATTTTATCTAATGTTTGAGGTGAAATTAAATTTGGGTCAATAAATGTCGATTCTTCTTGAATTATTGGTTGTCTGATTGGTCTAAATGGAGTACTTGAAGGTAAATTTAGTTCTTCAGTTTCTGGTATTGATATATTGGCAAAATTATTAACAATAGGTACCAATTCCATAAGGTTTTTATTTTCATTTAAGACTTCACCAATTTTATTTTCAACTTTACCAATTGCTGATGTTATAGGTTCATATGCTTTTTGTTTAATTTTTTCATAATTATCTTCAATTTTAATTTGATTTTTAAATTCTTTTATTAATTTTTTCTCAATATCGTCTAATTTTTTAGCTTCATTAACAGATATTTTATCCATTTATTACAAAGAAAAATTTAGGTTCAAAACAAATCATGTTAACATAAACACAAATCATGTTAACATAAACACAAATCATATTAACACAAAACACAAATTATGTTAACACAAACACAAATTATGTTAACATAAAAACAAATCATGTTAACACAAAACACAAATCATGTTAACACAAAACACAAATCATGTTAACACAAACACAAATTATGTTAACATAAACACTAATTATGTTAAACACAATTTATTTTACTTTATTTCTGTAATTTTCATTAAATATATAAATACTAATGAAATAAATAATACTAATAAAATAAATATTCTATCAATTATTGAATCAAACATACAACAAGCCATTATCATTATTTAATATCAGAAAAATTTTTCATATATTTTCCATCATTTGATTTTTTCAATAAATTAATAGTTAAAAATCCATAGTCTTCTTTCCAACAATCATTACAAATAGTTATGTCTACCCATTATAAAATATTCTTTAATTTTATCTTGTTTTTCTAAAATACAATCATCAAAAACTACTAATGAATTTGGTTTACATTTATTTAGTGGAATCATATCATCACATGAAAAATAAGAAATTTGTTTATTAATATTTGATTCTATATTTTTAAATCTTTTTTGTAATAATTTATAAGATGGTTGTTCTAATGATTTACTAAAAATATATAAATTTGAATATGGAATTAATCTTTTGTAAATAAAATTTAATAATAATGTAGTTTTACCAGATCCACTTGTTCCTATAATTAATAATCTAATAGGTTGATCATTTTTATTATTTTTATCATATGATTCTAATTTTATATTATCTTTGTTTTCTAAAAATTTCTCCATTTAAATAAGATGAAATTATTTAAAATAATTGGTCATTCATCCAAACTAGAATTAAGATTAGAACATCCAATACATTTAGATGGAAAATATATTGGAAAAGTATTGGTTTAAGTGGATTTTATGCAGATAATTTTATATCAAATATACCAAATGATTATAAAAACTGTTATGGATATTCTATTAAAGATGAAGATGATAAAATTATAGATCAATATTTTGATATAAATAAAGGAAATTATACAATTGAAGAAATAAAAAATATTTTTATTAATAGTTTAAAAGAATTTAAAAAGAAAATTAATAAATTTGATGAAAATGATTTTATACTGAAAAATGATGGACCATATTTTATAATAAAATCTCCTGTTAAAATTATAGTAACAACAATTATAATTGATTTATTAGGATTAGATGATAAAATGATTGAACCAAATGTATTAACAAAAGGAATAAAACTACCAAAAATTAGACCTTTTGATGTTATTGAAATACATTGTAATTTAGTTGATCCTAGTTTTGAAAATCATAAAGATCATTCACATTTACATAAAGAACCAAATGAAATTGATTATATTCCTTTAAAAAATATAAATAAAATTCAAAATATTGTAATATCTATTCAAGATAGTGATGGAAATCAAATAAATAATGAAAATATTAAAAGTATTGTATATTTAAGATTAAAACAAAATTTGTAATATAAAATTTATCTACATAAATAATAAAAACAATAATTTATTTAATTAACAATAATTTTATATTTAATAATAAATTAATTGTATTTAATAAACAAAATAAACCTTGGTTTAAAAGAAAAGATATTTGTTATATTTTAAAATATAAAAATTCTAGAAAAGTTTTAATTGATAATGTAAAAGAAAAATATATAAAACTTAAAATATATCAAGTGTAACCAACAGTTACATTTACATAATAATGATAAATTAATTTACATAAAAATTATAGGTGTCACAAATTATGACACCCTAGAAATTGATGTACAAACATGTTTTTCAGATGCCCTGAAACAGGGCGTCAATAAAATAGATAATAAAACAATGTTTATTAATGAATCTGGTTTATATTTATTAATTTTAAAATAAAAAAAGTAGAAAACAATAAGGATAGATTAAAATTTATAGATATTTTTAGAGGGGACAATTTGTCCCCCCTATCATATAATGAAAAACATACAAAACTTATTAAAATTAGGTAGGACCCAAAATGGGTCCCATATAAATTAGAATATTTATTTTAAAATTTTTTAAAGGAGGTAGCCTTATTCTACAATAAAAACTTAAGGGTAACAAAATGTTACCCTTCTTAAACATTCAAAAATATTCATAAATATAATAAATTATATACAAATTTGAGACCCGTCTTAAAGACGGGTCTTACTTATAATGATAATAAAGTAAAATTTATAGATATTTTTATGTTAGATATTCAATAAATTATTGAATATATTTAAATTTATTAAAGAAAATATTTAAAAATATACATAAAATTATAGTATAAATTCAATATCATATGGTTATAAATTATTAATATAATTTTGATCATTTTCTTTAAAACTTTCTTTAACATAATTTTTTATTATATTTATAAATGGTTCTATTATAAAATTAAACTTATAATGATATACAAAATAATTTTTATATTTAAAAAGATATATTAAAAATTTATTTGATATTTTAGTTTTAAATAAATATAATTTTATATCAAAATCATTATTTATTAATTCTTTTGGAACAATTAAAATTTCCATTTATTTATAATTATTTTTATACCCCCAAGGTAATGTATCAATTTTATTTTCACAAATAAATCTTTTGTCATCTCTATTACTTAAAGCTAATTTATTTATTGTAATTGTATATAGTTCATGTTTAAAACTTCTAATACAAGTCATTTCTCTATATTGTTCTTGATCATCAAATAAACATTTCTTAAAATCATCCATATGTAATGTTTTATCAACAACACTTTTCTTAATTCCTTTACATTTTACAGGATTTTTATTATTAAATTCATAACTATATAATTTTGATCTTAAACCACAATATTCTTCTAATATTTCACCATTTAACTCATCTTTAAATTTACCAATTATTTTTTTATTCTTTTCACTATAGCATTCATGCTCTTTCTTATAATCACTTGTATCAAATTCATTAATATTTTCTTTAATAATTTTATATGGATCCTTTTTAAATTCTATAAAATAACTGTCTGTATCCATATATAATAACCTTATATTTGGATCAAACTTCTTTAATTTTTCATAATAAAATTGATACATATGTAATTTTGATAAATCAAGTACTGAAAATCCTATATAGATTGGTTTATCAAACTTAACCTTTTCTTTTATCATATGTGAAGCAATACAGTCTTTATCAAATATACTAAATGTTTTAAAATTAGGTTTTTTTGCTTGTTTTAATGAAAACTTTTCGTCACCTAATTTGATATCACATCTATTTCTAACATTTTCCATAGTTTTTCCAAAAACACTATTATTCATCAATTTAAAAAAGTCTTTTTCAAAATCTGATGTTGATTTGGATCTTAATTTGGTATTTAATTCAATATATTTTTTTCATATAATCATCTTGATCAAATGCTATAACTCTATTAACTTTCTTTAATTTTAATCCTTTTTGTAGATAATATTTTAAGTTTCTTGAATGAATAACATAATCTTTTTTATCAAATAATGTTGTGCAAAGTTTATTATTATAATGTTCAGGTGCTAATGGTAAATCTTTATGATCATCATATAATTCAATAGGATATTCTAAATCAACATCTAATATGTATCCATATTCAGCATTTTCATCTAATTCTAATATTGTTTCTTCCCATTCATTTAATGTATATGTATTAGGATTCATCCATGTTATATCTTTATAAGGTAATTTTTGACTTAAAGCCCATCCATATAGATTATTTGCATCTATATATAACATATAATTTTCAGGTTTTGTTTTATCATAATTTTTTGTATATTTATTGTTTGCTTTACAATATCTAGTTATACATTGTGAAATACCACCTCTAATACCTTTTTCAACCATTAAATACATATTATAATCACTTATTAATTCTAGTTTAATTTTTGTTAATTTTAACATAGAATCCCAAGCTAATGATGGTGATGTTAGATAATGTGCTGGATCTAATTGATAATTTTTCAAACAAACAGATCTAAAATTTTCAAATATATCAGCTAATAATAATACATCCTGAATATTATACAAATCTGAATAATTACCTAATGTTTTTATTTTTAATTTATTCCAAACTTTTATATAATGTTTATAATCATCATCACTTATATTTTCATTAGTTAAACAACTATAAAATAGATCTTTTTCTAATATTTTATCATAGTTTAATTTTTCAACATTATCAATAAATTCATATGGAAATATACCTTTAGAAGTTAATATTTTTAAAGTTTCATCATCATATTCAATTATGTCATTTTCTTTTATAAATTTATTTATATGCTTAAATTCTTTAAGATTTTTAGCTAATTTTTCAATTGATGTAGCCATAAATCTAAATGTATCTACAAATGAGAATTTTATAAATTTTCTAGGTTTAAAATATAGTTCACCTTCAAATTCATAACCATAACCAGAATTTACTGAATAGTTTATATATTTTTCATCTGTATTAGCTAACAAATCAATTTTACCATATTTTTTAGCTAATTCTTTTATAAACAAATGTGTATCATAATTTGAACTATTATGACAGAATATAGGAATATTTTGAGGAAATTTTAGATTTAAATTACAATTTAAATGTGCAGCACCTCTAAATTTTCCTGTTAAATGACAATGATCTCTTACTTTTATTCTTTTATCATTATCAAAACCACTATTTTCACAAATATGACAAATATTTGTTTTCTGATAATTAATTTCTTCTTCATTAGTTAAATTCATAGGCTTTTTATTTTTTGAATTATATTTTTTAGCTATATATTTTGAAATTTCATCTAAATATTCAAATAATTTATTTGGTACATTTATTAATTCCCCTTCATTTTTTGCTCTATAACAAATAGGTTTATACATTTTATTAGTTACTCTAGATACTAAATAGATTGTAAATCCATATGGTTTATGTTTTTGAATTTTATTTGTATATGAGCAATTTGGATTATTTTTACAATTATCAATCTTTTCTAATATACTTTCAAAATCCATATAAATTACATATGGATGTTCAAACTTTTTATAATAATTTTTAAAACTTACAGTTTGACCTTTAAATGGCATTATAGGTCTACAAGGTTCTAATGATTTACATATCTCTAAATGATTATTCAAGTCTTTATTTTTTTAGAAATGAGTCAAACATCTTCTACAAATATATTTTTTATTTTTATTTTTTTGTGTTAATTGCTTAGATACTAACTTACTTAAATCAGTAATCAATATATAATGAGAATTATTACCAATTTTATAATATAATAAATCAATTTCTAGTTTTGAATTATAATGTTCAGATATTTGTAATGGCACTATTTTTTCATCTTCATCAATTCTATAAATATTTATTGACATTGATGGATAGTTATATTTAGAATCAAATGATCTTTTTTCAAATAATTTAATATCTTTCAATGATATTGGATAATCAAAACCTTTAAAAATATCATCATTTATATATTTTTGATATTGTTTAACTCTTTCAGCATGTTCGTTTGGTTTATCAATAGCACATCTAATTGCATAAATAAAACAATATTCATCTTTATTTTTAAAATTTACACAACATTTTTTATTCTTAATTTCATTTGGTAATTCTATATATGATCCAGCATTTAATGAATTATTTTTAGATAATTTTAGATTTAGTTCAACACATCTTTTTAATGACCAACCAGAGCCTTTTGATGGTTGATTTAGTTGTTCTCTAACTATTAATTTCTTAAATTGATCATCAATAAAATCATCTATATTTAAAATATCTGAACTTTTTATGCAAAAATACATATTACTATTTTGAATTTCACCATTTATTAATTTTCTTTCATATTCACATTCTAAAGCCATCTGTCCTTTAATATTTTTAAATTTTTGTTTTTCTATCAATTTTTTTATTTCATTTCTTTGAGTTTCTAAATAATCATTAATATCTAAATCATCATTTGAATTTGTTAAAATATAATCTTGAAAATATCCTTTTAATGACGAAGCTTCTTGAATATTTATTATATTTTCTTTTGGAATTGGTCTATTTTTAAAATAATCATTTAATAATCCAATCAATTCTTTTCTAGTTTTATTAACAATTTTAATACTATTTTTAATTGCTAAATTTTGAATATATTTAAATGATCTATATTCTAAATTATTTGGATTTTCTTTAATTTTGTTTAATCTTTTAATTAGTTCATCTCTAGATAAATTTTCATAATTTCTGACAGATAATTTTTTTGCAATTTCATTTAATTTTACTATATTAAATAATGAATAATTTGTAAGATCAAATGTTTCTTTAATATTTGTTAATTCATCTAAAGTTTTATTTTTATAATTATATATATTATTATTTTTACACCAATGTTTTAATTCAAATATTTTATTATCATATTTTTGTTTATTTAGTAAATGTTTAGTTGAATTATAATGTCTATCATAATTTTTATATAATATATTTTTATTACAATAAGGACAATTAATATTTTTATTTGTTCGTTCCATTTATTAGGGGTGAAATTCTTTATTTATTAAAAATAATTTTTACTTAGAAATAAAACTCTTAAAAATATAAGAAGTATTTCCACTTTTTACTAGGTAATTTATAGTTTAAATCATATTTTTTAAATAAAATTTGAATTTTTTTAAAACAAGTAAAATTTTGTCTTCATTTTTTTATCATATTTTTAAATTTTCTAGTTTTGTTATATTTTTGTCATGAATTTTAGTTTCTAAATGTCTTAAATAATTATTAGTCCATTTAATATTTCTTCCACATTCACAAAATTGTGGTTTTAAAAACATTTCTCTAATACATTGTATACAAATTGTATTTTTTCTATCTTTACTATAATGATAATTATTAAAATTTGAAATATCTTTAATTTCTTTACATTTATGACATTGTTTTTCATTTAATTCAATAACTTTAATACTATCATATAATTTTTTATAATACACATCCCTACATTCTTTACAATAATAATATAACCCATCTTTAGTATTTTTGTCTTTATAAAATTTAGATATATCTTTATATAATTTACACCTTAAACATATCTTTTCCATTTATATAAAATAAAATTTACAAATTGGTTTTTTTCAATTCATATTCATAAAAATTTCCAATAATATCTTCATTATTTTGATCTTTTATACTATAAGTAACTGGATTTGTATTATTAATTTTAGAAATTATAAATATTTCTCTAGACCAATTATTTTTATATTTATTAGAAAATGTTGATTTTTTATTTCCAATTCTAACTCTATCATTTATTTTAAATTTTGATTTGGTTATTATTTTTGGTGGTTTATATTTAAAAACAGTATCTAATAAATCCTTTTCATTATTTTTATTTACTTCAATTGGTTTCATTTTAATTGTTGAATGATATGAGTTATTATATTCTTTAACAATTTTTGGTAAAATATTTATCCATCTATAATTTTTATTAATTTCAAACTGTATTTTCATTTTTTCATTTTGTGTTCTATTATACCTTTCTATTATACTTGATTTTTCTTCATTTTCTGTATGATACAATTTAATATTATATTTATTTAATATTTCTTTAAATTCTTTATTGATAAATTCTAATCCTTTATCTGTATGTAAAAGATTAGGTGATTTATGATTAATTTTAATTGCATCCTTAATTATTTCTTCAAATGCTCTAGAAACTGTTTTTCCATCTTTTTTCTTTAATGGTTTTGATCAAACATATTTTGAGAAAGTATCTATCACATTTAACATATATTTATAACCATCATTTTCTTTTTCATAATTTTTCATTATAATTAAATCTGCTGCCCATAAATCATCAATACCTAATGTAATTATTTTTCTTTTTAGAAATTTCTTTCTAATTGGAGCATGAATTTCATTTGCTTCAATTATTTGTTCATTTTTAGTTAATTCTTTTTTAATTATAGGTTTAACTTCTTTTTTCAAAATTTTACTTTTATTTGTTTTACAAATTGAACATTTAGTAGCAATTCTATATAATCCATTTTTCATTTCAACGATTTGTGGATTAATATTTTTAGTTTTTTTCTTACATTTGTGACAATGAATTGGTTCATTCATTTATGTATAATTTTTTTTTAAATAAATGGATATGTGTTATAGATGTCATAATCAAACTAATTTTACTATTATTGGAAATTGTGTAGGATGTAATATATGTAAAAGAATTATTTATGAAAAAAATATTAAGAGAAAAAGTAATAAGAATAAACATCTTAAACATATTTTAAGAGAATTTAACCATTTTCAACCATATAAAACACAACAATTAATTAATGAATTATATATTTTATGTATTTCCAATCATTTTGAAATAACACCTAAGAATATAAAATTATTTTTAAAACAAAGGAATTGTACAAATTGGATATTTTACTATCAATTTTTAAACAAAATATACAATATTGATTTTGAATTGAATAATGAAGATAAAGAAAAAATTACACTATTTTTTAATAAATATTTATGTTTTAAGAAAAGTAATATATCATACAAAAAATTATTACCTATGATTTTTAAATACTTAAATATGGATTTTTGTATAAAACCTAATTATGATAATGACTTTTTAACATATCTATCACAAACAAGTTTGTGATATTTTTTCCTATATAAATGGATCTGCTAGAAGAAATTAATAATGTTGGAGAATTAAGATTTAAAGAATATAAACCATTAAAAAGTTTAAATTTAAATAAAAAATATAAAATTGAAAAATTTGAAAGAATTAAAGATAAATATGGATATACAATTATTGTTGAATTAGAAAAATGTAAATTACATTTACCAAAAAGATTTACTAATGTAATTGATGATAAATCAATTAAAGAATTAAATAAAAAAGATTTACATTTAATTGTCACTGATATTAAGACTTTTGATGATAAAGAAACTGCTTTAGTTAAATTTGAATAATTATTACAATATTATTGATACTAAACCTTAATTTTACTTGTTTTAAAAAAATTCAAATTTTATTGAAAAAATACTACTAAAATTTTAAATTACCTTATGAAAAGTCGACTATTAATTTTATTTAAAAAATACTTATAAAATGTGATAATTTTACTTGTTTTTAAAAAAATTTTATTTTGTAGAAAATTTTAGGCATATTTGTTAAAAATTTCATTAAAATTGCATATTTTTTATGACAATTTGACAAAAGCTGAAAATTGGCCAAAAAATGGCAAAAATATTGCATAATTGTATTAAAAAACTGTGAAATTTGTTTGATTTTTGATTGTCTCCAAAAGTGTCCTAGAAGTAACATAATACTATCTACTAATATATAAGTATACATATATACTTACTAAAATTATCGTACATACTTATATATTCATATATAATTATGATTCTAAAAATTTTTTTAATTGAATTATTGTATTTATAAATTAAAATGCATCAAATAAAACCTGCTACCTCCATTGATACATAAATTATAAAGTGTGTTATATATAATTCCTAATTACATATTCAATCGCTTACTCTTACCGCTGTTCGACTTCCACCACCTTGTCCGGAACGTCCTCTACCAGGGGTAGGTTGCGAGTGGGCACACGTAGACCAAGCACGCAATCTTTATTGACACAAATGCAATTACCCATGTTGACTTCTTCGAAACGCCTGCCAAACAAATCGGTTAAATATATATAACGATAACCATAAAAATTCCAAAGGCTAATTTAGAGTTGAACACAACCTATTTCCTTATACTAATTGATATTCAATCAATATCAAATTACAGTATTGCTATTGAAAATTATTAATTAACATACATTATAATATTTTAATGATGAATTACTAAATTACAGGATGACCTAACGATTCACTCACTTCTTCACCAAGTGGGTGACAGTGTGAAACACCAGCTCTACCGTCAACTCATCTTCTCGGGTCGGGATCGTTGTCGTAAGATGTTTATGGAGAGCCTGGGAACAGATGCCCCGAAGATCATCCCCACACTTCCCAGCTACGAGGCCTGCATGGGCAGTCGCCTCCTGCGCTTGAACGTACACCTTGGCGATGCGCAATTGCTGCCGCAGTGTCTTGCGCATACGTGCGTTCTCTTCCTACAACAGAGTAAATTTATTTTAAGTATTGTACAAGTAGTATTCTGTTTGTATTTCCAGCACCAAGAACTCACATAATTATTGGACAATATATTTTTAAAAGATTGAACTTCCTACAACACAATACCTCATATTAAACGATATTCATAAACTTAAATGAAAATCTAGGCATAGAGATACTTAAGTTGGAAATAATGTTTTATATTATAATAGTCTATAACCATAAATTGATTTTCCAATATGAAACTAGATGAAAAAATAAAGAAACTTCTATAATGAAGCTAAACACTAACCCTAATCCGCTCTATGCTGGCAATCATCTTCTTCCGCTCCTTCGTTATCAACCCGCGATGCTCTTCAAATATCGTATCGACCGAAGAACAATGCCTCTGAGCGTTGACTCGGCTCACTCTGTGTTCTCCCCTCTTTACGTCAAACCCACTGGTTGTGAACACCTCGTACAAGGCTTCTATGGCATCTCTAACATACACACTGCCAGGGAAATCGGCTGAAACACATAACACACCCAATAATATAAATTATTTTTTTTCTGCAATTATATTACGAATTCTATAACACATCATTCTGAGAGTAACACATTACTCCGCAGATGTAATTACACTACAGTTCGAAGTAAAGAGCCCTATGGTAACAGCCTACTATATCTTCAACGGCCATAAAAAACTATAATACAAACTAAACCTTATACTTCCGACACTTCCGCACATACAAAATTGGTTATGGACAGTTAGGTTTAGTTTGTTAGGCTAAAGAAATAGTAGGTTACTTAACCTTGGGAGTATATAGGTTAGATAAGGTCTAGTGAATGAAAGGAAAATAAGTGTAGGTTACGCTTATTCCATTTTGGGTTAGGGTATATTAGTTGGGTTAGGGTAAATTAGTTGGTTGGGTTGAGTACAGATATATGGTAAGATTAGATTAGTTAGGTTACAACTTTATTATCAGTTGTTGATGGGTTAATTGGTAATATTTTGATTTTGATAGACATGATAAGTTAGTTACGTACAAACAAGTATAGGTTACAAAACATTAAGTATGAATAGGTTAGGTCAGATTAAATATGGTTACTTTGATGTAGGTTTATTAGTTATTATTATAGGTTAATTAACTGGTGTATTATTAGGTATGTTTAAATCTGTTCAGGTTACTTACGGTTCATTAAAAGAATTGGACGATTAGTACAAAGCTATTCTATCGACTCACCTCCCTTGAACCTATACAGATGGTCTGCGGGCAAGTCAGAACATCCCTGAAGAACGCGTTCTTCATAAAATCCCCAGTGGCAAGCATCTTGTTTGTGGCGGCTACTACCCTCTTGCTGATACCACGCAATCTTTCTCGTACCACGCATCCATCGGGTGCTGCATACAAGCGTGTCGAACATGCATCCGACGAAGTACCCGTTTGCTATCTTGTCGGTCACTGTCACTAATTTGCCACCTGCACCGGAAAACTCCTCTAATGGCCGACCGTGGGAGTCTACCTTCCACTTGAGGATGCCCCACTCGTGGTAGCTTACAGACAAAAGAAACTCGATGGCCTTGGTTACGTGATCGGTTAATTCTGAAACAATATAATAAAACAAAATTTACATTAATTTCTTTCTAATTACATATGTTTGGGTCAATTATTACGCAAAAGGCAGTTTCTATATTGATATTTGGTTTGGAAATATTGGAAATTATCAATTAATAATTACCTCCAGACTTTGACGACGACACAGGTTCAAGCATGCCCAGGTTATGCCTCCCCAGCATGAGCTTCTCCAGCGAAGCCCTCTCCTCTATAAAAAATAAAATATATACTTTAAATTCATGTACTTTACCGTGAGATGATTGACGCAGGTTTTTAGTTCCACCACTCAGGAAGCAAGTTTGTCATCCGAAAGGTATATAGGGACCTTTATTTTGAGCGCCGCCATAAGTGCCACTGGAAGCTGACGAAGATCGCTTTTCGCTGCCACTTGGCCCAGGCACTTACAGTGTTTCAGGGCCAAGTTTCTCTAGTCACAAATATGACGACCCCATTGGCGAAGCACATAAAAACTGTGCTGGGAGAGCGAGGCGTCCAGGTTGTGAAGGTAGGTGGTTTTCGCCATACCCGCCCCGTCCCTTTGAAAAGGTTTGATTGCGCTGATACGGACATAGAAGAAATTCTGCAGGAAGAGATTGGGAGTGCCCCCAATTATCACCACTCTTCTTGGGAGGACAACATCCACCTCCCAAGGCCGCGGTTTTGCCAGAAACACCTAGAAAAACCTAACACCGAGTTTGATTTTGATGTCTTCTATGATCTGTTTATTCAGATGGCTTTGGAATTGTCAGACGAGGAATTGCCCATTGACGCCCCTACAGTGGAATCACAGTTGTCGCAGGTTCAACCCTCTGCTTCAGCTGGTTTGCTTCCCTAGAACAGCCTTTACGGCAGCTGTAATGGCACTAAGAAAGAAATGATAAATTCAGCTGTCACCGTCAATGTGGCGTCCTTGGTGTGGGGGGAGCTTCCCGGCTGTCTCCCTTACAAACCTGTCCCGAAGGATGAAGTCATTTAAAAGGGGAAAAAGGTGAGGACCATAATGAAAGAGTCCCAATCAAATGTGTTGGTAATGCGGCACTATGTCTCAGCAATTGCAGTGCACGAGCGGAAAATAACACGCGGCAGGGCTATTGGACTTTCTTCAGTTGGGGGCAGTTTCAAATTTGCTATTCATGCGTTGGTTTGAGATCTGGAGCCGGTATGAGAAAGGGGGCTGGAATGAGTTTTTAACCTTTCTCAGCACCCAACCCTTTTCAGAGTCTGACAAATCCGCCTGGGAATCCTCTACTAATGAGGTTGATGGATTAGCATAATAATTTGATTGGACTGCCCCTCCAGGTAGACCTCAGAGGCAATAACACCTTGCTGGTCAGGGCCATCTCTGACTATGTCAACCCTCCTGTGCAAATAAATGGGAATTTGGTCTACTTTGTTCCCTGGAGAATTCCTTCCGGAAGTTTTCTTACTGCCCACGGCAACACCGAGCGCCATTTTCTTATGGCAAAGTGGGTTTGTAATTTCTTCCGTGAATCCAGCAGTTGTTTCCCAATCAAACTGCTGATTGTCAGAATATAGCACGTAAACTGCTAACAATCAGCAATACTTCTAGGCTACAACTGTTGTGAAATATTAAAAGCTTTCCTCTCTTGATTTGAGAACCATTTATAAAATTTTTATATTTTATATAATTTAAAGAATTAGTTGAATAAGTTAATTGAAGATATGCAATTATATAATTTAATGAATTAGTTGAATAAGTTAATTGAAGATATATAGTGATATCGTCACACCATTTAAAGGATAATACATTATCATAATTGTGAACGTTTTTAGGTACGGTATTGGCTATAGTAAACAAAATCCTTCTTGAGCTTTTGTTCATCCACTCTGTATTTAGACAAAATACCTCGTGTGTTTACAATCAGCAGATTGAAAGAGTGTAAAATAAATTTACTGTAAAGGTTTGATAAAATGTTTGATAAAAGGTTTGTAAAATGTCGGTAAAATCTTGATATTTTTAATTTAAGGAAGTAAGATAACGTCTTAGTCTTCAAATATGTCTGCAAATGCACCAAACTCTTGGATTCAGGATTGTAATTTTGTTCCAACATAATGACATACTCTTTCAATTGAAATTCTGACTCACTTTCAAATATGGCTAAATAAATACGCCTGACATCTGAAGGAACCTCAAATTCCTTGCAGAAAGATACCCTCACAGAGAAATTGGTGGTTGCCCGACCCCTTTTCGGAACTGAGCACTCTACCTCTCTTACAACCATTATATTAGTTTCACCATGATCCACGCCATCATCCTCCACCCCACCCACTACCCTTCGGCTGCCTCGCCTTACCAACTGGAGATTTCCCACTGCGTTTTTTCCTTTGAACTCTTGTTTCCCCCCCCCCCCTTTTCGTTTTATCTTACGACTGTGGCTTTTCGATAATACTAGCTTACGTCTGTGACTTTTCGCTATTGTGAAAAGAAAAACTTTAATATTGTTCACTCAACTGACTCATTTCTGATTATCAGTCGACGGGCGTGACTCCGTCTTGCCTCTCTGTGGCTGTGGTCGTGATCGGTGTTTCTACCTACTGATTTTGACCATTCTACGAATGGCGTCTTCTGTTGCTATTCCAGTGTCCATTGCTATGGCACAGAATCGTTCGCATTCCAGTACGTCTGGTAGATGTCGTCGGTCGTTTCGGTTTTGGCAGGTCGTTTCGGCATTCTTCAGGCAGGTCGTATGGTACGGCCGGTGCTGCAGATGTGACGCAACACCAATTGCTATTCCGAATGAGCCTCGTCGCTCCGTTGTTTGCTGTTTTATACAGCTGGAACCGGAACACGAATGCTGCACCCATCATTGCAGAGGTCTCGTCTTCAGCAGATGTGTTTTGGACTGTCCTCTTCTGCCAGTTTGGTGCTTGTTCGTCATGAATCGGTCTCGACATTATGGCTTGCACCGTGGCGCCGTCCGATGTCATGGCTTTTCGATCTTGAAGGTATCCCATTTTCCGATGGTGTCTGAGATGTCTCTTATGTACTGCCTGTGAAATCTTGTGTTTGGACAGTACTCACCGAAAGTTTGTTGTGTTACTCCGTAGCCTGCCAACTTTTACCTAATCTCTGCTCGTCTTGGACCTATCACTGGGAATTGTCCCAGCAGGTTGTCTGAGTAGTTGCGTGTTGTGGGAACTCAACTCGGAAGTTGCGGGGTGGTTCGTCGTCTGCTGTGGCAGCTGCCATCAACATGTCTCCAGCGATGCCTAAACTTGGGATTTATTCAAACAAGTTGTGAGTGTCTACGTTTACCTCGGCTGCGTGATAGCGTCTGCAAGAACGTACGTTTTCCCATTTTGTCGACGATGGATCCTATTGACGCAAGGTATGCGTACATTGGTTGTGGTACGTTGTAGACCTCGTCTTTTGTTTCTTTGTGGAGAGTCTTCTCCTCATGTGTGAGCGCGTTTAGCCCGTTCTTTGCCTTGATGTCAATCAGGCGTAGCCACAGTAATGCAGTGAAGTAGTATGACATTTCCTCCTTAATGAGTCTATCTGCGTCACACCTTTAGCGTACCCTCGGTAAACCTCGAGTGCTAGTTGCGGCAATGCTGCGTAGCTTTCTTCGAACTGTTGTCTCGGTGGGATTGGAACGACAGTGACGTTTTGCCCAAATATAGCCTCTGAAATAATTGACTAATTTCTTTGACTAGTAGGCTGTTTGTTTGTCTCCGTTAGCGTCGGTTCTGGTAGTGTGAGTACCTTCGGCGCTGATCGCGGTGTGGGAGTCTCTCGTGGTGCGTCTTGTTTTGGCGTTTTGTTCAGTAAAGCCAGCTCTGCTTGTCCTTTCTTTGATTTTACCCGTTGTGGGTTGAATCTCTCGGGTTTCCCCTTGTAGTTTGGTGCGATTTTAGCAATCTGCTCGGCTGTGAACTGTTCTGCCATGTTTAGACGGTGTATTTTTCTATCCTAACTGGAACCAGAGTAGAAGGGAATAGCCGGTTCTGGCACAGGTCAAGGTCAGCGGTTGTAACTGGCAGGTGTGTGTTGTTGATTTGGGGGTTTTTTGGGGGGTTTGGGGAGGGGTTGGTAAGTGTGTCAAGGTCATCTGGAGGGGGTTTTAAAAAAGGTGGGGAGTCTGGGGATGAGTGGGGCTCCGGGAAATAAATTTATTTATTCATCAAAGCCTACCAGTGATCGTAGGATGGCTTCTACATCGTTTGCAGCCGTACTGTTGATTTCATTGCTCTGCACGGGTCGGGAGTCGGTGGTGGTAGTGTATGTAGGCGAATTTTGTGTGGGAACACCACCATTGTTATCGTTAGTAGTGGATGTCACTATTGGAGATTGTATGGGTGCACCCTGCCGCGTGTCCATAACTTGAAGAAATAAGAGCTGCTAGATGGTTATATTGTGAGTTGATAGAGTAGAATGAGAGATGTGTGTGATGAAGAACGGTTATATAAACCCGGTAATATAGTGAATAAGAATAACTGGATAACATCATCAATAGGTGTGACAAGATTGTAATGTTGATATTTCAGCATATCAGTTAAGACTGTTTGCAAAATAGTGTCAGTAGAATAACTGTTGCGAAGGTTGGATCTTGTAAAATACAAGGGGTGAAAGCTGAACTGTTTCTTAAGTTTAGCGAATGTATTACGAGGTCTTGAAACTGTGTAGTTAGACTGTTTTTGTAAAATATGTTTGGTGCGTAAAAGTTTCAGCTGTAAAGTGTGGGAAGCCATTGTAATAGTGGTGACTAAATGTGCACTGTGTAAAAACCAACTGATAAATGGTTAGTGTCTGTAAATGTGTTTGAATATATAGAGAGTGATTAGCATATTAACCGCGAACATATGTTTTAGAGTAAGAAATGAAAGTTAGAAAATTGTTAGAAAAGTAAAGACCGAAGTTTACCCTACGGAACCCGGCGAATAAATGAGACGCTCGCGGTACCGACCCCGTATTTAAGCAATTTGTGAGTCATGAACAACCCCTCCTCTACCCTCCCCCCTCAGCCGATGGGATAAAAGGGTGGGATTGCGGTCACCCCGGTTATTTGTTCGGTAGAGTTGCGATAGTTTGTATTAATGGGAGAGGCAAACACTTTAAAACTATTTTGTTAAAAATATTAAGATAACATCTAGTTGAAAAAAAAAGGAATTTGTTACTCTGTATGAATTGGCTATGAGCTGCACAAGTGCAAACAACAATTTGTTAATAAGTTGATGAAGTAAGAGCTAGTATTTGTACAAACATTATAGTTCAGCAATAATTATATGTGTTATTAATGTGAAAAACGGTAAGTTAACACCATGGATAAGACTAACAGTAATGTAATACTATAAATGTTTAAAAGGATTAAATATAATTAAGAGTTTAATAAAAAAAGCAGATGTGAATATGAATAATTAGCAGCAGGTGAATATAAATATTAAATAATAACAAAAAATAATATTGATGTGACATTAATTTATGCAGTAATAAAAAAAATTGGTAATGGGAGAGTAATATGTGTTTATAGTAAATAAAAAAGAAATAGTTGAAAACTAAGTTATACATGGGGTGTTAAAAACAAGTAGACCTAATTGGAGTAAGTTAAAAGAAAGCATATATAATATTATTAGACGGTAGCGACTTACCGAGGTGTTGTGTCAGCTGTGGGTCCCGCGAGTGAAAAGAGGCGCAGCTGCTCGTGTAACGGTATTTATAACAGCAGGTGGTAATTATTATGAAAGTGACCCCCCCCCCCAAAAAAAATAGGTAATTAACCCCCCCCCCCCCAAAAATAGGTAATTAACCCCCCCCCCTTTCACTTTTACTTTATGTTGAAATGGTAATAGTAGTTAAGCTTGTGTAATACTAATTTGGTGTTACCAAACGGTAACTATTGTGGTTAAGATAATATAACATATACTTAAGATAAATTAAACTGATAGAGTAACGGTAATTTAGGTCTGCTGTTGGCAATAGATAATAATCATAGTTGAGCGGCGAAAGGGAACACATAATTTCCTACTGTTATTAAATTAATAGCAGTGAACAACTATGGTGTAATGCTATAAGGGAAATTGTGGTTGGATTAGGTGGAGAATATAATTAAATGTTGGCCAACATTATTGAAAGCCGCAACACAACACTTAAATTATCGATGACCTACTCGTAATAATCGCCGCTACGTGTATGAAACAGTGTTGCTTGGAAATTTCCTACTGAAGTTGTACTTCGAACGTTGTAAGCCCCTCAAACCCCTACGAGTTCCCCCACCATCTTGAAAGTTTACGAATATTCTGTCGAGAATTTTAGAATCAGTTCGTACCGAAACTCCGGACGCGAAGCTTCGGGACGAACTCAAAGGGTAACTTAAATATATAGGCGGCCGATATATATTTGAGTTATTCTTGCTGTTAGGGTTCTAATATTAATATTTGTTGTGTGTGTGTGACTGTGTGTGTAAAATGTTATTTATTTTTTAGTTTTAAGTTGTGTTATTTTTAAGTTTTAATTTGCGCATTGCGATGTTAGTATTAAGGTGTGTTATATTATTGCTAATGTTTAAAAAATGTGTTTATGCATTTAATGTTGAGTGTTGATGTAATTATTCTGTATTTGTGTGTGTGTGTGTGTGTGTGTGTGTGTGTGTGTGTACTAATAACCTTTCACAGCTAGCTGTTAGGAGGGTAGATTAAATTTAAATTTAAATTATAGAAGTTCTGTTGAACTTCATTAAATATGGGTGGGACATGCGTGTTGTGCCATAGGCAGCGCATATTTTTATTTTTTTTAAATTTTTAATTTTTTGTTAGGAAATAATTATAATTGGGTGGGTTTAGATTAAGGGTGGGAGGTTAGAGTTGCGTTTTGCATTAACTGTTCCAGACTCCCTATTGTAAAATTGGAATGGTCAGGTCCAGTGCCCAGGCCCGAGGCCGACCGCCCGTATCACAGCCCACCAAACTGGATCGCCACGTGCGTGCGGGCAAAAAATTGGGATCCCTTGCAAGACGTAACTATAGGGTTGGGATTGGGAGTGTTTGAGGAATACAGAGTGGTGGAGACGGCCGTGGCCGCCTCCATCACTTTGGATCATTATTATTTTTTGGTGACCTTGACCTAAATTAAAGTAATTAACCCCCCCCCCCCGAGGTCACTTTCACTTAGCATCCCTATATAAGCGGGGCTAGCTAACATGTCTGTTTATTCTGATTCCAGCCGCTAACGCTGCCACTTCAGAACCATGTCTTTATCAACAACTTCTGCTACTACTATCACTACGCCTGCTGCTCCTGCTGCCACTTCTGTGCCTGCTCCTACTATGAACACACCAGCTGCTAACAAGAAACCGGCGAAGAGACTGAAGTTGAAGAACGTCCCGGAGTCGATGCTGCGGCAGATGGATACACCACCATCTACATCTGCTACAACTGCTCCGGGAAATATTCTTCTCCAAGCCATGGCGGTTCTTGGAAGTATTTTTTCTCCACCTCCATCACCAACACACCCTACGGCAACTCCACCACTACAACCCCAACCTACACCTACAACGTCACCACAGATGGAGCTTCCTCTTCGTTCTGATACTCCTTCAATTCTAGAATCTATTCATAATTTCACCTCATTACCACCACTAATAACACCAATTCCTGAACCAAAGTCCATTAATCCTATCATTCCTAGTTCTAAAGTTAAAAAGTCAGTTTTCAAAATTGCTCCTTCAGAGCGTTTTCAATTATTAAAAGCAGAGCGTCGCAGGGCATTTAAAAATCCTCGTAAATGCACTGAGAAGCTTCTTAGGGGTTCTAAAAAAGGATCGGTCTGTGGTAGGAAATGTGTTTTTAATGAAAAGTATTGCCGTGTACATCTTGTAAAACATATTTCTGTGCCACAACCGACTGTGATTTCCAGCAAGTCCTACCCCGCTACTAAGTTGAAGAGATTGCGAGAAGGTTTAAGGTACTTTTTTGTAAGTAGAACAGAAAAGAGCAATAGAATTATAATAGGGTGTAACGGCTACAAATGGGTAATTAAGCTCTCTGTACCTATGAGAAACCAAAAAGCGATCAAAACACTTGATGCGAAAGACTATCTCTACAAAGGTGCGGATGGTTGGACTCGCTGGGGTCGTAGTAAAGAGTAATAAGAATTAGCTTTTTCCAAATTTTGTTAGAAAAATAATGGGAGAGAAACCAGCGCTATATAACAGTGCGCTGCGTTTCTCTCCCATTATTTTTTGGTCACTCTAAGTCCCATGACCTACTTTCACATGACCTTGAACTTTACCCCCCCCCCCCCCAAAGATAAAAATTAACCCCCCCCCTTCACCCCTTCACCCTTCCCTTTCCCCTTCCTCAACTTTCTCTTGCCTTATATAAGTAGCCGCTATGCAACTGGGTATGGGATATTGGCCGCTAACCTGGTGTACAGTGAACATGGCTCCGCTGGATGGTTCAAACTTTTACAACAGGCGATTTGAGCTAAAGAAAATGGAAGAAGTGGAGGAAGATGAATCTGAGCTAGAGGAAATGGAAGAAGTTGAGGAAGATGAATCTGAGCTAGAGGAAATGGAAGAAGTTGAGGAAGATGAATCTGAGCAAGAGGAAATGGAAGAAGTTGAGGAAGATGAACAATTGATATTTGAATATTTGCGTTGTGTAACTTTGGACCTGGAAGAAAGTCTTGACCCATACATGTGGGAAGCATTGGACTGGTTGCAGTTGGGCAGAACAATAGTAATCATATCACCAGTGTTGTTTCTTGGTAGCCCAATTTTGTATGTGACTGCAGACAATGCCGAATACATTTGGCAATGGGCGGAGTTGTTTGAGGATTTTAGGGGAAATGAGGAGTACAATAATTGGTTTAATATTTGTTTAAGATAAGCAGGGTTTTTTAAACCCAAAAAGGCTCTTTTCAGAGCCACCTAATACACCAATTAAGCATATGAGTTTTTTAACTCATGTGTGAGAGTTAATAGTTACTGGTTACTACATAAGTTAAAGTTTGTTGACCTTGACCTTGAACTTGAACCCCCCCCCCCCAAATTGTAATAACCCCCCCCCTCCTTCCCGTTTTCCATTAGTTGCATTATAAAAGCCTGCAGCTCACATATTTGCTCAGAATTTAACCAGTTGCTATATAGTGAACATGTCCAAAAGATTGGATTCATTCTTTGCTAAACATACAGAACTTTGGCCACTATTATATGGACTACATAGAAAGATTGAAGAAACAATTTTGAAAGATATGGGTGTAGGGGTAAAAGTGCTTGTATATCGTCGAGGTGATTACAAATTATTGTGTTCATGTACAGTTAGAATTGAAAATTTAAATAATTTATTTCCTTGGATGGTGCAATTACGTAATTTTGTAGAAGAAATGGAGTATGAGTTGCAAGTAGCCGCAATGTATTACAAGCTTGATAAAGAAGAGTAATCATACTATGTTACAAATCTTTAACTATATGAAATATAGTGGGGGAAAATAGAATATATAAGACAGCAACTTCATACTCAGTATCACTTTGTCATAAGATATTACTTTGGTGTGAAGAGAAAAGGTTAATAATGGTTTTTAAGGATACACCTTTTTTAAATTATTTTGAAGTAAAAAATCAGTTTAATACAAATGAAAATATAACTTGGATAGAAGAGACAAATGAAGGTTCGGAAGAAGAATTGAATAATAGTCTGGATGATTCTATATTGGAAGAAGAAATTTCGTCTTTTGAACAAGAAATATTTGAAGAGCTAATAAATGATAGTGATGAAGAAATTGTTAAAGAAGCAATTGAAACATTCATTTTAGATTCGTCAACTGATGCATTGATATCCCCTATACAATCTTCAGACTCTGAATCGGACTAATGATATGTTGGTGTTTTTCTTACTGAACCCCCCCCCCCCTTTCTTTCTCCTTCCCCATATTTGCTATAAAAGCAAGAGTTGATCAGGTTTTTTATTCATTATATGCTGTGTTGTTAGTAAAGCCATACACTTTATTAAACTATGTCTCCAAGAGCTACTACCTTTATATACATTACTGAAATTATTACACATCGTCAGATACAAGAACAAGAAGAACTAGAACAAGAGATGAATGTTACATTTGGAGAGTTAATAGAAGAAATAGTAGAAGAATTTATAAATTTAAACCAAGAAACAACTAATGAAACTGGAAATATATCAATGATGCATCAACCGGAAGAGTTAACTGAATCTGAAGAAGAAGAAGAATCTGAATAAAATGGTGGGGGGTTAGGTTATTTAAGCAGGAAAGAAAACAGTTTAAAAATCATTTCATAATGGAGGACCGAGAAGCAATGTTTAAAGCTTTTTGTAAGGAAGAACCCTGGGTTCCACCAGTAAATTCCTTTACATATTATTTCCCACTTTTAGACATGGAGGATTGTAAAAAAATTCCAGACATTGGTTTTAAATTTCAAAAACAAGGAATGTTAATTGGTGTCACTGAAAAATATCACAATGAATATTCGGAAAGATTGGCGTTTAACTTTATGATGGACAATATGAATATTAAACCCAGTGAGTATCCATATTTTCTTTATAAATTTTTAGTTGAAAATGGTGCCAGTGTAACTATTGAAATATGTATTCAACATTTTTGGCCTACTCGGGATAGTGGTGGGGGAAAGTAGATAAATGTGTTGTTGAACTGGATAGTCTCTCACTCTTCTAAAATCATTCACCAACAATGTATCGTCCAATTTTGTCTGACTTGACTGCCTCTCATGAAGAAGCCGAAGCTAGAAGGAAGAAAAGCGAACAAGCAAGACAAATTCAGTCTAATATTAATATGGAGTATTATAGGCTACAAATCCAAATCCCAGGCATGCATCTTGGAGAAAACAGAGTAAAGACCGTACATGCGGCTGGTAGTTATATTAAGTATTTGAAATTATTATTGGAAGATAGAGAGTCTAAAATTACAAAATTAGAAGATGAAATGAAGAAATTGAAAAATGAACTATTGCTCTTAAAAAATGGAAATAATGAAGTTGTAGTTGAAGAGGGTGCAGAAGAAGGAAATGAAATATTGGGAATTTGAAGAAAGAAGTTTAAACATCTGTATAAACTTATAAAAAACAAAAATAATAAAAAAATTAATAAAATAAAAAAAAATATTAAAAAAAAATTAGATTTAGAATAGAGAGCGGGGAATAGATCACTTTGTGGCAATGGAATAACATGTCACTTAGTGCTCTATTCCCCGTTCTCGCATTAATATAATTTGACCTTGACATATATAAAATATGGTGGGGATAAAGTATTTAAGACGGATGTAACATGTGTAAACACTTCAGTTGAAATATTAATCTCTTTTATAAAACATGGTGGATACTCTATTTGAACTTTGCTTGAGGAAAATTATTTGTGATGGTTTTTTATTTAACCATATAATAAGATCAGGAGAATGTGTTATTCCAAACAGCATTAGAGAAGCTATTCATGAATACCGAAGACAAAATTATGGGTTTGGCATTATTGTTGCTTATAAATTTGCAGATGGGACGACTCTTTGTCAAGATTGTGCACGAGCAGCTATAGATGATTGGGATGAATTTGATCTTGAAGGAGGATATGTAGACCATCGTGTTAAGGCACCACTAATAAGGTTTGAAATCATGAATGAAAAATGTACAATCTGTGCACAACTGTTATTTAGATTTATTAGATGTAGATCATATTAAAAAAAAACTGTTTAATGTAACACTATGGTGGGGAAATTTATTGAATGGTGGGGGAAAATAGAAGTGGGGGGTATTGGTTATATATGTTGCTCGATGTTCACCAATTTCTTTAGTCTTGTAATATTGTTTGAAAAAGTAACTTGTAATTTAGTAAAAAAAAAATGAATTTTGAACTAGAAGTGACAAGCTTTAAAATAGTTGAAGAGGAGTGGACAACAGTTTCAAATTTTATTCATTCAAAACAAGATAATGGAACTCTAATGAAGGTATTTTGTTACATTTTAGAGGAAGGGGATGAAGACATAGTAAGAGACTATTTAAGAAATAGAGATATGTCAACTTCCAGCTCGGACTTTGTTAAATTTTTAAAAGACAACAATGTTAACGCGGAATTAGAAGTTTGGTTTTATGTTTAAAGAACTTGGTAGAGGGAGAATAAAAATGGTGGGGGAATTGTGTATAAAACAAGGTTTATACGCAGCAGGAGTTATTCGCTTACTACCATTTAAAAGAAGAACATCATAGAAAAATGGCTGAATCTCGGGACTATTCAACTCCTTCAACAAGTGAAAGAAAACCGTTAAATTTGTCAAAGAAGATTGTAAATTTGTCAAGAAAAGGTAAACCTATAACACATCCGGAATTGAGCATTTTAGCTAAGGAACGTCATATAAAAGAGAAAACTGAATTGTATCAAATGCAGCTTTTAGTACCTTCATTGGACGTAGGCTGTACAAGAGCACATACATTGAGGACTGCAAACAAGTACATAATAGAACTGTTGGGTAAAATTGAAGTATTGGAAAATAAACTAAAGGAGTTGCAAAATCTAAATGTATGGAATCCGGCAAATGAACTCCCTGTTCTGCAGATGGAGCCAAACGATCTTCCTGCTACTTATGCATGGAACGCATTTAATGATATTGATAGAGACTCTCCTGTGAAGTACCAACCTCCTGCTGTGTAAAAAATGATGTGTAAAAAAATACAAAAAAAATAATAAAATATAAAAGGAAAAAAATTAGTTGTAGAATAGAGAGCGAGGAATAGAGCACTCTGTGGCAATGGAATAACATGTCACTTAGTGCTCTATTCCCCGTTCTCGCATTAATTATGTTTGACCTTGACCTAAATAAACATGGTGGGGGAAGGTAATTGAGTGGGGGAAACTAGATAAAAGAAGTCCAACGCTCGGTTGGAGTCATTCTTATCCTAAACAGGCGTTTACTAACATAACATAAGAAAAGACAACATGAATAGTGAAAACATCATTTTGGATCTTTCATTAAGTGAAAAGAATAAAAAACAATATGCGGACTCTCGAAAAATGAAGATGAAAGAAATGGCAAAGGCAAGAGAAACAAGAATAAAACTAAAATATTATAAACTACAGAGGCTAATACCAGGAGTGAAATTGGGAGAAGTAAGAACCAGAACAATCGACATGGCTGCTGACTACATCAACCAACTTCTTATAGAGTTGACTATAAAAAATGAAAGAATACGTCAATTGGAATATGAATGTAAACAATTGTTTCACCAAGAAAAAGAAGAACCTATGAACTGTGTGATTAAAGACAATCAATAAAGAAAAGTTAAACAAAGGAAACTGCAAAATTACTAAAAATATTGAATATAAATTGGTTATTAATTGGACTTGCATTAGAGAGTGGGGAATAGATCACTTTGTGGTAATGGACTAACATACCACTTAGTGCTCTATTCCCCATTCTCGCTTTAAGTGTTGTTGACCTTGACCTAATAAAATAATTTATATAAAAGCAGCTACGAGAAAGAAGCTCTTTCATTTAATCGACATGGCTCCTGTGGATACCACCGACTATCCAAGTAAACCTATTGCAGAAATATTGTGTAAAATTCTACAAGAGGAGTTTGATGTGGAAGATGTGGATAATGACAGTTCAGAAACAGATAGTGTTAACAGTATGGAAGAAGAATTAATAAATGAAGGGAGTGAAGATGTAGAAATGGAGTTAACAGAGAATGAATACACACCATCATTGGAATTTGAAAATATTCATAATGAAACTCCAACATCCAGTCACGATCCAGATTTGGAATCAATACGTGGAAGATTAATTTTTTGTGCAAGACAATTATTTCCATATGAAGAAGAAGAAGATGAAGAAGAAGAAGATTAAAAATAGTGGTGGGGGTAAAAAGTGGTGGGGTAATACAGCATAAAAAGGAGGTATGAAAAAGATGCATTTCATTTATATGCCGAATTTCATAGGATAAACATCACTAAAATGCATCGTTGTGATATATGTTTAGAAACTTATGAAGATGAAATATTGCTAGACATTCATAAGGAGTTATATCATAATATAAATGAAAATTTAACACAAAATGAAAATAAAAATGCATCTGCAGAAGAAGAAGAAACAGCGGGACCATCTAATGCACTACCTAATTTAAGTATTCATGCATTGCCCGGAAGAGTAGTAACACATCACAAAATCCAAAATGAAAATTTAGAATTAGACAAATTTCTTGCCGAAACAAAAACCATTGTAGTTAAACTTTTAAAAGAAGAATTAAAACGATTAAATTTTATTAAATTTGGCTTGTTATTGGATGCTATGTTTATAAACGTTGAAGAAGAATTGTCACCAAGAGGATTTATAACTAAAAACAGAACCATCATGAGTAGTTCAGATATTAATTCAATAGTAGAAGAATGTTTTGATGAGATCATCAATAAAATCCAAGAACATGAAGGACGAGGATCAGGTTGGAGTTTAGTTAGTGTAGTAAGTATGGATATTAGAGTTCACAAGCATGGATATGGGGTAATGGGGAGCAGTTATATAGCTCTTCCAAAAAGGATTGAAGAAACAAAATCATGTGTAAATGTTCAAAATCATGATACAGAATGTTTCCGATATGCAATGACATCAAAATTCATATTAAGCAATGCACAAAGACCCAGCGAAGAATATGAGAACTATAGATACAGATATAACTTTCAAGGTGTGTCTTATCCGGTAGCCTTGAAGGATATTTCTAAATTTGAAAAACAAAACCCTGGAATATCTGTAAATGTATTTGGTTTGGACAGTTCTAACAAGGTGTATCCTTTGAAAGTGGTAAAAAACGAACTTGCAGACCATACGGATTTGTTATTAATTACAAAGGATGAAGTATCACACTATGTATGGATAAAATCATTTGAAAGACTTGTCAATAAACAATTATCAAGAAGTGAACATAGAAAAATAATTTGTAAAAGATGTTTTTGTTTTAAAGAACTTAGAAATGGAGGACAAAATTGGTTACTGGAGCACAAACAACTGTGTAATGAAAATTTTGAAGCTAAGATTATTCTACCACCATTAAATAAATCATATTTACAGTTTGAAAAAGTTTTCCATCAGTATCGCATTCCTATAGTAATATATGCCGATTTTGAATCAACACTTGTTCCAATTGAAGATGAAAACATTGAAGCAAGGAAGAGTATAAAATATCAAATGCACAAGCCTAACAGTTTTTGTTTATTGGTTAAATCCACATTGGTTGAAGAACATTTGAATGCATATGGATTGTCATTAAAACCCGTGGTGTATCGTGGTGAAGATGTTGCCAGAACATTTTTAAATCATCTATATGAAATAGCTGGCCATGTTGAAAATTTGTATAATAATATAGTACCAATGATACCAATGGAGGAAGAAGAGGAAATTCAACATGAAAATGCTACCCACTGTTTTCTATGTAAAAATGAATTTACTTTAAATAACTATAAAGTTAAAGATCACGATCATCTTACAGGATATTATAGGGGTGCAGCATGCAATGCATGCAACATAAACTATAAGATTACCAGAAGAATTCCTGTAATATTGCATAACCTTAGCGGTTATGATGGTCATTTTATAATACCAGAATTGGGGAGAGATGATGGTGCAATTGATGTTCTTGCAGAAACAACTGAAAAGTTTATAACCTTTAGTAAAAAAATTGGAAATATGAAGTTGCAATTTGTAGATTCGTACCGGTTTATGCCGTGCAGCTTATCAAAACTTTCTGAAAATCTTAGAAAAGAAGATTTAATAGAAACAAAAAAAATTGTAAACAATGATAAATTAGATTTAGTTCTTCGTAAAGGCGTTTTTCCTTATGATTACATTGACAATTTGGAAAAATTTGAAGAAACGTCACTTCCACCTAAAGAAGCTTTTAAGAATAAATTACATGAAGAGGACATCAGTGAAGAGGATTATCAACACGCTTGTAGAGTATGGAATGAATTAGAAATAAGAACCTTAGGCGAATATTCAGATTTTTATGTTAAATTAGATGTGACTTTACTCTGCGACATAATGGAAGAATTTAGAAACACCTGTTTTACAGCATATGGATTAGACCCACTTCATTCGTACACAGCTCCCGGATTGGCATGGCAGGCTATGTTAAAAGAAACAAAATGCAAACTTCAACTATTAACTGACATAGACATGGTGTTGATGATTGAATCCGGTATTCGAGGAGGATTAACCCAAAGTGTAACTAGATATGTAAAAGCAAACAATAAATATCTTCCAAATTACGACGCATCACAACCTAGCACATTTATAGGTTATTTTGATGCAAATAATCTGTACGGATGGGCCATGTCGAACCCTCTTCCATATGACAATTTTAAATGGGTTGATCCAAATTCAATCAATAACATCGCTGATATCCCTAAATATGGGGATATTGGCTACATCTTTGACTTTGATTTTGAATACCCAGAACATCTCCACGACCATCATTATGATCTACCACTATTAGCAAAAACAGAAATATCTCCCACTGGTAGATGGCCAAAATTGATGATGACACTTAACAATAAGACTAGGTATGTAGCTCATTATTGGACAGTACAGCAAGCGCTAGAAATGGGATTGAAAATTACGAAAATTAATAAAGTACTGCAATTTTCACAATCCTGTTGGTTAAAATCTTATATAGATAACAACACAAGAAGAAGAACTGCAGCAACATCTAATTTTCAAAAAGATTTCTTTAAATTAATGAACAATGCGATATTCGGTAAAACATTAGAAAACAAAAGAAATCACAAAGACTTAAGATTGGTTGTTGATCCAACAAAATTACAGAAATTGGTGCAAAAACCAAACTTTGCATCTTCTATAATTATTAATGAAAACCTTGTAGCCGTTTCTATGAATAAAATTTCAATTAAGATGGATCGACCCATATATGTTGGAATGTCCATTTTAGACATATCAAAAACTCACATGTATGATTTTCATTATAATAAAATGGTGAAATTTTATGGTAGAGATAATATCGGAATAGCATACATGGATACCGATGCATTCATCTATTGGATTATAACCAATGATATGTACAAAGATTTACGCACATTTGTTTATAAAAATGACTTTGATTTTTCTGACTACCCACAACATCACCCTAATTACGACAATGGAATAAACAAGAAGGTTTTAGGAAAATTTAAAGATGAAACAAATGGTGCACCTATGTAAGAAATTGTGGCATTAATGTCCAAACTGTATTCTTTTCAATTGTACATTAGTGAAAAAGAAGAACATCAAGTTGTAAAGAAGGCAAAAGGTATAAAAACATCATATTTAAAGAAGAATGTACAGTTTGAACATTTTAAAAGATGTTTATTTGAAAGCATGGAAACAACTGCAACTTTTAATACAATAAGAAGCTTTAATCATCAAGTCTACAGTGTCAAGCAAACTAAGTGGGGACTCAGCTACAAGGATGATAAGAGACATATCCAGGAAGACAATATACACACTCTACCTTTTGAACATTATTCTTTAACTCCTATCGACCAATAAAACCTATTCTTCGTCCTTCCACCTGTTTCCTTTTCCTTTCCGTAAAAAAGAGGGAGCATGGCAAGTTCAATGCCATGTTCCCTCTTTTTTACACAAATATATTATGGCCTTGACCCATATTTGTTAATAATATAAAAGGTGATAAACCATTTTGAGGATTAGTATTTTCTCAAGCGGTGTACAAACAACATCTGAAGATGGAAGGATTAAAGGATAAAATTGTAAACGAACTTCATAAGCCGGCAAGAAGAAAGTTTCCAAGAAGAAATACAATTATTAAAGGAATGAACGATCTTTACCAAGCCGATCTTATTGAGATGATACCGCATAGTAAATTAAATAAGGGATTTAAATATATATTGGCAATTATAGATTGTTTTAGTAAGCTTGCTGACGCTATACCACTCAAGGATAAGACTGGGAAAAGTGTAACAAAAGCTATGGAAGCAGCTATAAAGAAAAATAAATTTGTTATAAAACATTTACAAACTGATGATGGAAAAGAATATTTTAACAAAGAATTTACAGCATTAATGAAAAAATATAACATAAATCATTATTCTACAAATTCGGAAGTTAAAGCTTCCATAATTGAACGATTCAACAGAACATTAAAAGGAGCAATGTATAAAACATTTTCTAAACGAGGATCATACGTGTGGTACGATATATTACCGAAGCTTATAAAAGAATACAATAACAAGTTTCATCGCACTATTGGTATGAAACCTATTGAAGTAAATAGCAATAATGCTAAGCTTGTTTTGGAGCGTATTAAGAAAATTACTACTCCTAAAATTGAAAAATTAAAACCTAAAAAGTTTAAAATTAACGACAAAGTACGTATAAGTAAATATAAAGGAGTTTTTAGTAAAAGATATTTACCAAATTGGACTAACGAAATATTTACAATCTACAAAGTGCAACCGACAATACCAGAAACCTACATTTTAAAGGATAACAAAGGTGAACTACTTCAAGGCGGTTTCTATGGTCATGAATTATTAAAATCGACAGTAGGTGATGTATATCTTGTTGAAAAAGTTTTACAAAGAAAAAAGGATAAAGTTAAAGTCCGTTGGTTGGGATTTGATAGGAGTGAAGATTCTTGGATTCCTACAAAAGACTTGGTGTAATACTTTAATAACTCATTATGTGTTTAACCTTTAAACAAGATGGATATTGTACAGCAAAAAGAACGATTTAATATTAATAATATAGATGAATTGACAGTGGATAATAACAATTTAAACCATGGTAAACATGGTGAATTACTACCAAACTCTATAAGATGTTTAATAACTGGCCCTTCTAATTGTGGAAAAACAAATGTTGTTTTTAACCTTATAACTAATCCAAAAGGGCTACGTTTTAATAACATACACATTTTTTCAAAATCTTTGCAACAACCTAAATACCAGTTGTTAGATAAGATATTAGCAAATGTACCAGAAGTAAATTTCTACAAGTTTAATGCTAGTGAAACTATTATGCAACCAAATGAAGCTAAACCATTTTCTATATTTATATTTGACGATGTGTCATGTGAGAATCATGATACAATAAGAAGTTATTTCGCAATGGGGAGACATCATAATATTGACAGTATTTACATTGGTCAAACCTATAGTAAAATTCCAAAACAACTTATAAGAGATAATGCAAATTTGTTGATAATATTCAAGCAAGATGAAACAAATTTGAAACATATATATAACGATCATGTGAATGCCGACATGACATTTGATAAATTTAAAGAGATGTGCGGCAAAGCATGGGCTGAAAAGTATGGATTTCTTGTTATTATGAAAGATGAAGCTATAAAAGATGGAAGGTATCGAATAGGGTTAGATAAATTTGTATTAATCCATTAAATGAATAGCAGTATGTCTAGTAATGAATGAGACTTCATAGTGTAAACATGGTAAATCAAGAAAAACTATTGAAAGAAATAAAATCACTCAGTGATTCTATTAGGATAAAAAACCGTGCATTAAGGATGGGTATAAGCGAAAGAGAAGAATTTTTAGAGACTACATTTAAACCTATTACAGAACCTTTAAAACAAATATCAGAAACCATTAGTAAACCTCGTTATGAAGGAGATGTTTTACTACCAGTTTCTAAACAAGAAGTACAAGCATTAAAAAAGAAGACAATGATGATTCATATACAAGCGCTAGTGACCAAGAAGAAACAAAAGAAGAAGAACCTATTGTTGAAAAGGAAGAAGAACAGCCAATACCTGAAGCAGAACAATCTATTCCAAATTTAACTCAATTGAGTAGCGATATATTACAACACGGACCTCTCGGAAGAAAATATATATTGAAAATGCTACATGATATAAAATCAAACCCCAATTTAAGTAAATCACACATATACGGAGCAAGAATTGATGGGAATGAATTAAAAATAGGTGATTCAAAACTTAAAATAACTGAAGACGATTATATCATTATTGGTGAGCATAAATATAAGGGAACAAAAGGATTATATGAATTAATTTTTAAAAACATACCATTGAGATATTCGACCAAAGATTTAAATACTTTTAAGGAAATTTTACAAAATACTAATGCACATAAAAGGAATTACTCAAAGGATGCAATAATTAATCGTTCACGCGCAACAAAATATAACATTGTTATAAAAAAGTTGTTTCCCCCACGAAAACTACCAACATTACGTACCGCACCAGTAGTGAAACAACCGCTAAAAAGAAAATCTTTATCACTTATGGATTTATCACTTCTTGAACAACATGGTAAAAAGAGTACAGGAGATACTTCAACATCTGGCAAAGGACTGATGAAAAATCTGTACAATACCAATGTAATTTATTACAAAGACATTAATAAATTAGTTGACAGAATGAGACTATTACATGAAGCTATGGAAGCCGGTCATACAGGTTTAAATAATGAATGGGTGGCTCTAGTTGATGAACTTAGAAGTCGAGGTGTCGTCGTATAATTGTCCGCAGATATAAAAGAACGGCAAGCATATAATGTATCATTTTTAACATGAGCGTCGACAAGTTTGGACGGTACTCCGCGTTAGGAGTGCAAGTTGGAGAAGACAGAAAAAGAAGTGGATTGCCGCAAACACCTGAAGGTGACTATAGCATAAGTAATAAACGTTTAAAACTAGTTAAAGATCCAGAAGAAGATACTGATGGAGCAAATTTAAAGACAGTAAAAGAAGCTACTTCAACATCATTAAAATTACTTAAGGATACTTACGATGTTAAATCACATAGAATAATTAATGTTGGTAAACCAACTGACAGTTCTGATGCAATTACTAAAGAGTATTTATCATCTGAACTTTTAAACACTTTAAAATTGCAGTGGGGTAACAATTTAAAAGATGGACAAACATATGATGCTGGAAATCATAGGATAACCAATGTGGCTAATCCAAAAAATGATAAAGATTCAGTTAATAAAGAATATTTACATTCTATAATACCGGAAAAGACTCAACGAGGATTTTCTTTTTATAAGTTTATTATAAATGACATTGGATACCCAAAGGAAGACGGCGATGCTGTAAACCTGAAATACATCAAGGACAACTGTATTTTACAAGATGGTGATGAAATCGATTGTTATGGGAAAGTGTTGTCAAATGTAAAGTTCGGTTCTCAACCAAAAGACGCTGTTACTATGGAACAACTATCTAAAGAATTAAAAAGGGGAACATCGAATTTTGTAAAACATGAAGATGCCGTGCTAAAGCGAGGAGATACATTTATACATGGAAATGAAAAGTTTGATTTAATGCAAGGAAAAAATGATGAATGGGATGCAGGACATAAAACAATAACAAATGGAAGATTTGGTATAAAAGATTCGGATGTACCTTTGATGGTACAAACATTAATTGCGAGTGGTGGTAGATTAGATACATACAATGGTCGTAATAGAAGAATAAAAAATATTTATCCTGGTTATGAAGATGATGATTGTGTTACATTGAGACAAACAATAACTTGGGATAAACACTTTGGGACCAAATATGATGCAAAGATGAAGAAAATAATTAATATTTTACCAGGAGAAGATTTAAATGATGCTGCTACTATTGGACAAGTTATAACAATGTCAAAAAGTGATTCGACCGCTTACACATGTAATGATAAACGTATTATGCAGTTACACGATCCTCAACATCCGAAAGATGCTGTAACTTTAGATTGTTTAATAAGAATAGTGGGCAATTTACTTATTGATACCCACAATCATATAGCTAGTACAACAAGTCATGTGATGATTCAACCCGATGAACGAGAAGCATGGATTAAAAATAGAATCATAAATCAATATATAATTAATTTGAATAATTAATTATTTAAATATAAAAATTGTGCATAAGTTATTCATTTATATAAAGCATCTCGTTGAGTAAACATGCCGGTTATATATAAAACAATATAATGAAGATCGCACAGCTCAGTCGTCGTCAAGTCAGCGGCAAGAAAGGACGTGGTATAACATCGGCTGCGTTATCCCTTCTCAAACGAATTCCTGTTGGTGCTGTTGTAAATCGGGCAATAGACGCTCTACCATACGAATTTCATCTGCCCGGAGGTTATCAATATTGCGGACCCGGAACTAAATTGGCAAAACGTTTAGCAAGAGGGGATCCTGGAATTAATAAATTGGATCAAGCTTGCAAAGAACACGATATAGCGTATTCCAAGTTTGCTGATTCAACAAATAGATCAATAGCAGATAAAGCGCTAGCAGAAAAAGCTTGGCAAAGAGTTAAATCAAGTGACGCAAGTATTGCAGAAAAAGCAGCCGCTTGGGCAGTAACTACAGCTATGAAGGCGAAAACAAAATTTGGTGGCGGAAAACGTCGGAGAGGAAGACCTGCAAAGAAAAGAGCTCCTAAAAGAGGTGGAAACATTAAAAAGAGACGTCGTAGAACTCGTAAAACAAAGACAAAGAAGACTTCCGTTTGGTCAATGGTAAAAAACGGAGCAGGTCTATACCTAAGACCGTACCGTGTGTACTAAATAAGAAAAATCAATTGATAATTCCAAATAAAGCCTTAACAAATCATCAATTATCAAATTATGTAAAATGTTTGAAGATACCATTTTTTAGGGGAGTTTTTATGAAAGACGCATTACCAAAAAACATATGGAAAAATGAAACTGGAATAGTAAATTTAGATTCCTCCTATGGTCCAGGAACACATTGGGTATGCTATAAAAAACTCGGACAAAGCGTTTATTATTTTGACAGTTTTGGCAATCTACCACCACCTAAAGAACTTCAACACTATTTTAGAAACTCTAAGAATATATTTTACAATTATAAAAGAGAACAACCTAACAATACAGAAATATGCGGACATTTATGTTTGGAGTTTTTAGCAAAAAGCGTCAGTCAGCTTTAATATGTCATCGTACACAGTGTCACTGAGCGGAAATTCATCTACATTAAAAAGTACTCTTTTCCCAGCATTGCGTCTATCTAAAGATAGATTATGGGAAGCGGCATTATTAGATTTCACTACATACAATTCAATTCCCAACATTACAGAGGGTAAAAACAATTTACTACATTATTATGAAAGTAAAGATGAAAAAGGAAATTATTCAGAATTAAAAATAATCACCTTGTCTACAGGAGCATATGAAATAGATGATATAAACCAGCTATTACAGAAGCAGCTAGGAGAAGAAAATGTCTGTATAAAAGGAAACAACAATACTTTAAAAGCGGAAATTACCTCAAAATATTATATAGATTTAAGTTTAAAAAATTCAATCGGTAGTTTACTCGGATTTTCAGATAAGAAAAGAAAAATCTTAGATCCCGGAACTACTCATACGGGTGATACCACAGTAACAATATTAAAGGTTAATAGTATTGATATAACATGCAATATTATACACGGATCGTATAGAGATGGGGTAAACCAACATATTTTACATACATTTTATCCAACAGTAGCTCCTGGTTTTAAAATAGTTGAGAAGCCACAAAACCTTATATACCTACCGTTAAACACCAGTTTTATTTCAGACATCGTACTGAACATATCAGATCAGGACGGTAATAGTGTTGACTTTAGAAAAGAAACAATTACAATACGGTTACACATAAAAGCGGTAACTTAAGTATAACATGGGATTAACATTTAAACCACAACGGAAAAGCCGGGAGCTCAGTAGCTCTTCAACATTGGACGAGTTAACACCGGACAACATACATTTCCTACAAAAAATTGGGTTAAAACTAAATTACAATGGACATTCTGGATATATCTCAAGGTCCGACGTTCGACGAAACCCTATGGGAGAAGGAATATCACACGCACAACCCTTACACTTCATCAAAATTAAACAATAATGATGAAATAAGGATTCCCATTCAACAACAAGATATTTACACATTACCCTGTGAGAGTTATTTATATATTGAGGGACAAGTATTAAAATTGGATGGAAAAACTGGTTCATCTGTTCCTTTTATAAATAACCCAATGGCATATCTTTTTGACGAAATAAGATATGAAATATCAGGAGTGACAGTTGATTCAACAAAAAAGGTTGGTATAACAACAACACTAAAAGGATTAACATCATTAACACCACATGAAAAGAATTCAATAGTCACCGCCGGATGGGTTACCCCCGATAAAGACAGCATAACACCAAATTCCAATGGTCATTTTGATTTTCACATACCTTTACGATTGCTTTTGGGATTCGCTGAAGATTACAAAAGAATAATAATAAATGTCAAACAAGAATTGGTATTACTCAGATCTTCAACTAACAAAGACTTGATACTAGCAGCAAGTGGCACTGAAGAAAGTAAACTAGAATGGCAGCTACAATTAAATAAAATCGTGTGGAGAGTACCTCATGTAAGATTAGCCGATGAACATAGAATCGTATTGTTAAGAAAGTTAAAATCTGACCGTGATATTGTAATGCCGTTTAGAAGTTGGGAATTCCATGAATACCCCATATTACCTCAAACAGAACGACAAACATGGACTGTTAAAACATCTACTTATTTGGAACGTGCAAGGTACATAATACTAGGGTTTCAAACCAATCGAAAAGATGTTATAACCGCACACGCAGGTCAATTTGACCATTGCAATATAAAGAATTGCAAAGTTTTTCTAAACTCTCAATTCTTTCCTTATGACAATTTAAATGTCATGTTTAGCAAAAAGCGTTATTCCATCTTATACGATATGTATGCAAGATTTCAATCGTCATATTATGGAAAAACTAATACACCACTGTTATCACCTGAACAGTATTATTCAAAAGCCCCAATAATCGTTATCGATTGCTCAAAGCAAAATGAATCAGTAAAATCGTCAAGTGTGGATATAAAAATAGAAATGGAATTTGAAGATAAAATACCAGAAGGTACTTCGGCATATTGTCTCATTTTACATGACAAAATAGTAACATATACTCCACTAACTGGAATAGTTAAAAATGTGTTATAAAAAACGGTTTTTAGGTGGGGGCGATTGTTATAAAAGGAGGAAAACGAAGTAAAAATTTCATTATTTGTTTGACCATCCTATGGGAAACATCATTAGCAAAATGAGTTCACTTAATGCAAATACTAACGAAGAAGAAACTACACCGCTTATAGCCGACAACAGTTCCGATATAGAAAAACAAATTGAACAAGAAATGGATGAGTTCCTCAAGTTTAAACATAAGAAAAGAGAAGAGGAAGTTGAAAAAGGAATTAAAAAAAGAAAAGTCGATGACATTATTTCTACCAATATTTTAGCAGAGGTATTTCTTAGAATCTACTATCCCATCTCATCATGTATGACAAAAAGCGTATCTGCCGGAGTAATAAAATCATTGGAGTATTCACCAACTATTATTTTGAATCATGGATCTAAAATGGTGTTTTTCTCTGAAATTTCCTGGGAATCGTTTATGAAGCATATACATCTTTTAGAATGTTATTTGAGTAACAATACATATGGAAGAAGAACAAAATTAAGTTTGCTAGAATCAAATATTGAAATCGATATAGTAAAACATCGGGGAGGACAAATTGTTCGTTTTAGAGATTTAACTAAACATGACATAAAAATACACCTTACAAAAGATGAATTCTACACCCTCAGCTGTGCTACAGGTCCTATCACAAGATATCTAAAACAACTAATATTTTCAAGCGCAATCATAAAAGAATATTTAACCGATACATTGGATAGACAACCGTATGTACCAATCCTATACGGTCCCGTAGATACTTCCATTTTCAATAGAATACCTCACGAAGTTGATATGTGGAGACAGTTGCACAACTATCAGACTAACTTCGGTATAGATGAAGAAGCACAAGAAATGAATGAAGAAGCATCTTGCAGCAACCAACCCGCAGTATAAAAGGACGCCCTCCATAATTTTACAAACAGTCCGATACCGACCTTTGTCATGAATAAACAAGTTTCATTTTCAAACCAATACCAAATAATGGAGGTGAAACGAGGAATAATTGAATTTCAAGCATTTCGCGGTAACAACGGACATTTTATTATTAAAGAGTTAGTTATTCTAGACATGAACACATCTGTGGTTTATCACTATTTATTCCAACCTCCTATACCGTTCAACAGATTAACTACTAAAGCAAGAGTGACAAACAAATGGTTAATGAAACATTTTCACAACCTGAGATGGGATGAAGGTTTTATCCACTACAGTATGGTGCCACACATTATGAATCATTACTGTAAAGAATTTAAAATTATCTACACAAAGGGATTGGAAAAAACCGCTTGGATACAAACATTTACAAACCATGAAGTGATAAATGTGCAAGTGGATAGAGATTTTCAGTGTCACTTTGCCAACATTTGTATCTCTACCAAAAACTTTAAACATCGGCAGTCCCAATGCGCTTTAAAGAACGCTTATCGTTTGAATGCATATCTACAACAGAATGGTGGGGGGTGGGAAGGATATAAAAGCGACAACGCAACCATGACCCAGCATGAGTATTACTCTAGCCTCCGAACAGTCAACACCTCCCACACAGATTCGCAAGACTAAGAATAATATCAACAATAAATAAGAAGAAGAAAAAGTAAAGATGACATCACAAACATTTTTACAATCTCTTGTCGATCAATTTAACAAACATTCAAAATCTACCGTCTTACCCACTAAAAGGTGTTCAGAATTAAAAGAAGAAAAACATTATGTTATCCACACCATTAAGAAGATGGAAACTAGTGTTGGGGACGCCATCAACGTTACACTAAGTGAAGCGCCCTACACGCCCGGTGATGAAGCAAAATTTCAAACATTTCTTCCCAAGCGCTTCGTGCACCTCCTGCAAAACGAAGATCTACGGCTTATCCACCCCGGCTCTCTGTACTTGGCATCCCACGGTCCAAGCGGAAGCAATTCAACGGAACTAACACTTCACGTCATGCCTACTGCCAACAACTAATTTATTATTTGTAATACTTTTGTACACCTTTGTGAATTATTTTAAAAATAAATAAAGATAAAAAAAATAAAAAATAAAAAGCAATATATCACTATGTGTTTTTGCACATGGTGATATATTGCTTTTTAAAAAAAATAATTTTAGATGACCTTGACCTAGTTACAAAAACTATATAAATGGAGTAATTTTCAAGGGGATTTCCTCAGTCTACAATTGACTTCCGTGCTGTACACATCTCCCTTGGTTGTCCAATTATTTTAAACGACAACATGTCTCTCAAAATCAAATGCGCATCATACGATACCTCCACCATCACAACTTTTGAACAACTCGACAATTTCACTAATGAATTGCGTGTACTTCTCGCAGGCGGTTATCACTTAAATGCCGATGTTTATGTTACAAATAAGAAGATGTTTTCAAAACAAAACTACTGCGATGATGAAGTGTACTTTTCCACACAAACAGCAACAACATCCAGCCCTTCTACTCAAAATAATGTTAAATTCCACAAATACTACTAATGTTAAATTACAATAACAATACTCCATCAACTTGAGGCTTCCCTATAAAAAGGCTATTCAACCCAGACTAAATCATCATTTGCTTTTTGACAACCGCAGCGATAACAACTACAACTACTATGCTGTACCGAATGATGATTGAATTTAATGGTAAAATATTTGGAAAGGACTATCAAACAGTAGAAGAGATGAGCTCCGATCTTGATGTATTAACTAAAGAAGGCTTCCAACCAAAGTTAATTCTAAAATTTCCAGAAGTACATCCACTATCCACTGAAGATCTCGTCGCAATGGCTAGAGCAAAAAAACAAGAACATGAAGTAAATATTAAAAAGGAGAAAGAAGAAAAAAATGAATAACCTATATCTTAAGTGTGCAACTATTTAATATTTGTACCCCATTCTTTTTTAAAACTCCATTTGGTTGACCTTGAAATTACCCCCACCACTTTTTTCTTTTAATAAAACTCTCTATTCTATACTATACACCTTCATTTCCCAACTCCACTTGGAACCATCAACAGAAAAGGAAAAAGAAGACTACAAACCACGCTACTGTTGTGAACAAAAATGTACCGATATAGGAAGATGGATGGTAGACGGATTAGCTTGTAGAAAATGTGAATTCTTCGGATCCTGTTACTGCAAATGCAAAACAAAACAACTACCACCACCAGAATTGCAAACCTTCAAAATTTATAAATCAAGATACTTCCACACTTGCTGTCCCCAGAGATGTTTCAAATTTCACCCAGAAAGACTTTTTAATTGCCGAAAGTGTGATGCATATTATAAAGACGACTTTTGTACATGCATCAAAAATTTGTGCAAATATAGATCAGATTGGTCTTCTGATCCTATTCAAGCTTCAGATGTATAGCTGTAGTCACTGACTGCAGCTCTTTTTTAAAATTTCATTTAGTTGACCTTGAGATTATCCCCACCACTTATTTTACAATATATATTCTACATACCCTTTAACACGCTTCTCATTTACACTACATTGCTTGGACTAACACCAACATGGGTGACAGATTTATTTCTTTTGAACATTTAATTACCGAAAGAGATGAGATGGAAACTCTATTTCACAACTTACTCACACTTATGGATAAGTATCCTTTAAGATGGATCAACATCAAAGTAAAATATGTGGATCCTACCAGAATATTTTCATCATCATCATCATCTTCCAACAGTGCAGGGGAAGAAGAAGAACCAACTTATGGTATTACAATTATTGAATTAAACAGCGAGGAACAAGACAATCAAATTCAAATTATTAATAAACTTAGTATTTAGTTTACAAAAGTGATTGGTATTTCTATTCTATATTAATGCTATTATTATTTTATTTCTATACACTTCCCACAACCTACCCGAACGGCGTTTCGCGGCGAACTGCGGTAACCGAAGTTCTCTCGCTTCTCATTTTGGATTACCCCCACTCCTTTTCTTCCCCCCACCACTATTCCCCCGTTTCCATATAAGCGACCGCCTTACCGTCGCTCACCATTTGTTTGCCTACCGCCGAACGATGAGCCAGCCTCAATTAGCAAAAAATACTACTACTTTTGCAGTAACATCGCAACAAGATTTACAGGATATTTTTCAAACTTTAACCGATGTTGTAAACACACCAAACAACACGGTTACTATTACTGTTGAAATTACCTACAATTGTCCAGAGTGTGAAAGGATGGAAAGCGATAATGTTGAAGAATTAGAAATGCCAAACAACAGTCCTTCATCTGCCCACGATTCAACACCAGATGATGAAAGCTAGTCCTACACAAATATTCTTTTTCAATCCCCCACCACTTTACATTAAATATATATATCCTCCCCTTATTTGCTCTCCTCATTTCATCGCCTACTTTTACACCATCTACACCGCTCCTCTCTAACCTGTACACAAACATGATGGACGGCTTTTCAATCACATCACAATTGGAAGACGATAAATTAAAACTCGAAATTAACAGAATACAATTGGAAGCACAGAATCAGGAAGAAATGATCCGGCTGTTAAAGCTCTTCAAATGCGTACTGTGGTTGGTATGCCTCTATCTGCTCATCGCCATCACCATCGGTATTTACCAGACCGTCACCGCCAAACATCGCTTCGACACCACTTCAAATAAAACTTCTACTTGGCTTTCCTAAAATAAATTATTATTAATTCCCACAGCCCCGCACCCCCCATCCGCTCCCGCCACACTCCCGCCCGCCCCACTCGTCCCCAGACACCCCACCTTTTTTAAAACCCCCTCCAGATGACCTTGACACACTTACCAACCCCTCCCCAAACCCCCAAAATCACCCCCAAATCAACAACACACACCTGCCAGTTACAACCGCTGACCTTGACCTGTGCCAGGACCGGCTATTCCCTTCTACTTATAAATGTACTGACAGTTAAATTTAGATAATCCAGAACCATTACAAAATTCTAAGATGGTCTTTCATGACAAAATTGTTTTATTCTAAGATTGATAGTTCTACAAATAATGTGCTCAGTCGTTTAGTATGTATTCAGAAACTTTATCTTTTAAACATGATAATTTGAATTTTCGTATACAACACAAAACAGGGAGTAAATAGAATCTCCCGATTTCTTGTTAGAATTCAATATTCTTCCCTTTACCGGTACTGATACTGATTGAATCTTTGTTTTGCCCTAACCTCCAATCGTTTAGGAATAACGATAGATTCCCTCTGTGTATTTATATGTATGTATGTGTGTATATATATATATATATATATATATATATATATGTGTGAATGTGTATATGTGTATATATGTATATATACGAATATAATGTATGTAAAAGGTATATTAACAAGTGTTTGATCTGTAAACGATGTATTGTTATTATGAGAAAATAAAGATTTATTTATTTATTATTTATTTATTTATAAATTTTCTTTTCCTGGATCAATACAAAACCAAGTTTGTAGTAAATTGTAGGATAGGTTTTGGATAAATTTCAATACTTGTCTGTGACGACAAAGCTTACATTTATTCGGTCATTTTAGTTTTCTTAAGTTGTGTTTTGATAAAAGATTTCATGAAATCAGTTAAGTGCTTCAAATTGTTTATGGCTAAGTTCCATTTCTAACTGACTAATTTAATATATAACTTTAAGTTGCACAATCTAGGGTCTTGCTACAAGATAATTAACATCGAGTCGTTATCATTTTCAATGTGTTGTTTAGTTATCTTAATTTCATAATTAATATTAACAAATCATGTTACATTTATGGTCTTGAATAAATTTTTACATATTCCATTCTCGTTTTGTTTTCAGGTTCGAAGTTATTTAATCAAAATATTCTTGATATAGGCGTACTTGTAAATATAAAGCCACAAAACTTGAAATAGTACTACAGTAACCATCGCAAAAATTTGTATATGTTAGTTTCATTTAAATACGCCTATGATACAATACATTTTAATAATTTTACCTATTCCTAAAACTAATAAAATTTAATTTATCAATACTTAAGGTCGTTAAGTCTCATGTGATACCAGTTAATTACGTTTTAAACATGTTAAAGTCGGCCATCAAATAAACGCCTGTGTATATGGCATCACGGAGCATGTTTGCCGTAAGGTGGTGGGGGGAGTGGGTACCACGTGACCCGGTTATCAGACGCTCTCTATCTGATCCTGGTATTAATTAACCACTTGCTTTACTCCTTAATGTCTCGGCCGCTTCTTGCCGTTATGGCTGCCATTCTAATGCAGCCGGACTCCATTACGGTTGGAGCATCCGGCTTTAGTACCGTATAATTAACAATCACGTGAAATTTGCATTTATATGTTTCAATGTTCTTCAATAGGAATATAATATGATTTTTATTTTTACATTAAAACGTAGTCTGTAGAAATAAAGTCAGTGTACAGAGAAGTTTTAGGTGAATATTTACTTTTGTTTTGAAAAACAAATTTTATATGATTCAAAGAATGATATAATATCCATTAGTTATAGTTAACGTGAAGAATTATTAAGGTTAAATATTGGAAATCACAATGACAGTGAAAATACTATTTTTATCTAATTAGTTTGGTCTAATGGTTTTCTCGTTTAAGTAATTTAGTACAAAACGTTTAGAAATTTTGAAAAATGCTTCCCCAATTTACAATTCCTTCAGGTGAATTTTGGAAGGAGAGTCAATTTAGAATTTTCACGATATTCCTGTGTGTAATTACGAGTTCAAGTAAAATATGGAGTGTACCTATTGTACTAAAATACTATAGGTTTGAACTGGCATTTACTTTATTAGCGAACCATAGCCACCGCACAAAATATTTTTCTCTAAAAACATTGTTTGTCAAACATTGTTCTCTAGTTGTGAATTGAGTTAAAAATTTATACAAACTGTTACCAGTTACCGTCATAACTTTTATCCTCTTACCAAGTAAACTTTTCAGTGCCATATAGCCAAAGTTTTTATTTATTTCAAACCACAGTTTTGTTTTCCAATCACGTGATGTGTTGCAATCTTCGCTATAAAGTGGGAAGCGGTTTCTCAGCGTTCTTTTCCAATACAACAGACAACTCCCAGCGGACCGCCGCCGCCGCCGCCGCTGCCCCGGCGTTGATATTCCATCACACCTCCACATATAGTAGACTACCTCTTAACCGGCTTACTTTTAATCGGCCTATCTTATCCCAAGCTAACTTTCCCTTAACGGCCATTTCTTAACATAACTGCTTTAAGCGGTCTTGTTGTTACTAATCTGAAATATTCTTATCCAATACTAATCAATAATAAATCCTAAAAGTTGGTTTAACCATAGTTTTCACATAATTTCACTTCTTTGCATGTTCACATAAGTGCATAAGTGCACATAAATGCACGTCGACGTTTCTGAGTGAATGCACGGATTTCTCCTACTATGCACACAAGCCTAGAAAAATAGGAAAATAATCATGCTTAAATATTAACATATAGATTGGTCAGCTACCCCTACATTTGTACATCGTACTTACCTGCGGTTATTCCTCTGACTAGCTTGTTGTACGACCATAAGCTGGGGTTCAATTATGTGACTGCAAATTTGACAAATATTCGATTATGCCACGACATATTTGGGATGACCGCAAACTGAACGATTTTACTCTTGACCGCTCATAGGACCGACCGCAAATAGGACAAAACCGAACATTATATCCGTTTAGAATGTAGAATTTACCAAAAAGAAGTTAATATTTCTTAGTTCATAATATATACATACAATGTATAAATGGTACGGTCAGTTATACCTGTTCATTGATTATGAAATTTAATTATTTAATTAAAAATGTTCATGTTCCCATTTCAAACAGCTGAAACAGCATTTCAAAAGGGAGTTTTTTTGTGTTGAGAACTCCACCTACAATTTTCAACAAATTTTCAAGTTTTTAGTGTCGTTGGATAACGCTTGGTCTGTAGTTGTTTCCGCCAAAACTGATGAGAGTCGGACTGAAAATAAAGGAACTCTTCACCATTGAAACCCAAAATTTCCCATAAAAAAAAAAAAAAAAAAAAAAAAAAAAAAATTGGGATTAAATAAAGTATTTGAAACATCTGATAATAATCAGCTGTAAATACGTGTAGTTTTGGCGTTTAAAGAGATTCACAACATTGGATTGGTCGGACGTTATTGATTTAGAGATAAAAGTAACATTTCTATTGTATTAAAATAAATTGCTCGATTTTGAGCAACACGTATACTAGTTGAATAATCAAATTGTTTATAATTGAGAATTATTGGTTATAACATAATACATTTTCTTAGTGCCATGTTATTCCAATTACAAGTTGACAATGAAAGCTAAACCGCGATTACAGAGCGTGTGGGAGACATTAGAGAAGCGACGCGTGGCTAATTAAATACGCGTTCAGGTACAACCCGAACATAACTGGCTTCGCGCCGGCTGTTTCGCCTTACTCCATTCAATGAGAAATATGATTAGTTATAAAGTAAAGTAGAAAACGTAATTTTAAATGGTGCATTTAAATATTAATGATTATAAATGTATAATCATTTAATAACGGAGATTTTTGGACATTCTTACAAGAAGTTTACTCTTGTTATATTGTAAACAACGTGTAATAGAGTCGTACTTGTTTAATTCTTCACAAGGAACTGCGGGAGAGTGGTTTCGCCAAGTTCGCCTCCAATACAGCCTCTCCCTGGGGACCCCCGCCCTCTCCGAGCGCGGCGTGAAATGTTCCCCGCGTGAAGAATACTCCTCGCAAAACTTTTTCAGGATTCTTCATTTGCATGTGCTTTTCCTGATAAAAGCACAGTATCAGATGAATTCCGACGCTTATGGTTTTTAATAAATTGGAAGGTCTGAGTGTATCAAAATTAAATATTTCAATTGTACACAAAATATTTCACAAATTTTTTATTTAAAAGTTAACCGCAATCACTAAACATCATGAAACCTTGTTTTTCAATTAGTGATTGCTGAAATAAATACAAATACTCCTTAATTGAAGAAAATATATATAAAAAACATGATTGGCCTTAATGTTGCTTTATTAATTTATCGGCCCCAATTCCCCTCGTGTCAGCCAAGGGCCAAGCCGCTCCCGCTGGGTGCTCTATTGAAGAGGCAGTTACCCAAGTTATGCAGCGGTTGCTCAGTCCGGGTCTAGTTGGACTGTTCAACTTAATCAACGCTAAGATGCTCTTGAATGATCCATGCTATGTCATCTACCGTGCCACCCTAAATTGATGAAAGGACACTATGCATATTTTATTCATTGTTTTTTTAATAAGATTTAAATTGAGTATTTACACATACCGTACTAGAGATCGCCACCTTATCAAATTTCGACCAAAAGTTAATATATGGACGCAATTAGTAAAAAAAATTATAAGTGAAACATCAGTTCTTACTGATTTACTAACGTTTTTTTATTACAACAGCTGTCTAATGACACAATTAACAAACCCTAGTCCATAAGACTAACATTGTAAATCTGAAAGCCTGTGGATACGCCTGTAGTCCTGGGACTGATTTGATCTATATGGGGATTCTACTCATCTACAGGACACATTTCTAACAATCTCCGCGGATTTCTCTTACAATGCATACAAGTGAATTAAAAGAAGGAAAAGAATCATGCGTGCCTATTAATGTATTGATATTTAATAATTTAGTCTTACTGATTAGCAAGCATTTTGTTAGTACGACAATCTCCGTATAATGAGACACAATTAAGTAACCCTATTACATAAGATTAACAATGATACTTTAAAAGCCTGTAGGGCGTAGTACGGGTTATAGTGAAATACATGGGATTCACCTCATCGAAATGCCTTCTAACAGTATGCGTGGATTTCTAAGACAATGCGCAATCTGAGAAGTAAGAAGGAAAAGGAATCATGCTTGCCAATCAAATTATAGATTATAAATATTCAATAATTTAGTCTTTGTTTGATAATAATTTTTCTCGATAATGTTACATGAAATAATTTTTTAACATTTGTTAAGATTTTTTTAAATATTAAAAATGTAATCCCAAGAATACATGTGGTTTAGCTTCTCCTCTTCTACAAAGATTTAAGGATTTTCATAAATATCCCTCATGAAGAAATCGCCTTACCCGAGGGACCCACGGGAGCTATGCATTTTTAAAATTCTCAAACGGAAGCAGTAGTCCGAGGGTAGTCCTGAATTTGGAATAATGCGTTATTGTGTATAAAAATCAAATTAAATCAATCGATCAACCAAATTAAAATGTTCTAATTGTAAAGCAAAATGTATTAAAGCCTATTCAAAATATTTAAAGGTTAAGATAAAACTTTCATACGAACCATATGCTACTTACTACAATGCAATGTAAACTATTTTATTTACATATTATTAATTTTCCCCCTATACTATTGTTAATAATCTTATTTTAACTGAACAAACAATGTGTTAATATCAATGTAAATGTTTATTTTTTATATGGGTCTTAAAACATTATTTTTATTTTTACTCAATATATTTGACTTACTGATTACAGATGATTACTGATTCTGGTTTAATTTGGTTATCTAAAACTTTAATCATTTTCCAGATTCATGGGTTGCTATTAGCAAAATTTAAATCCCCACTGTCATACCAGGGTATAACTGGTAAACACTAAACAGTCCCCAGTGTGTAGACGGTGCGGATGTTATTATGAATGAACACTTCGTCACATGTTGAATATTACATGAATGTCGTCCGGCTCTTCATCTTACCCGCTACCTCGCAAGCCGTTATCTGTCAAACTTCTACAATGCTTACGACGCGCTCGTTCCAACTTACTTCAAGCCGTCGCATACTTTAATAAAATAATCTCTTCTGGCGGAAACTTAATTTTTTCCTTTTTAAAGTTCAATATCCCTCCAAAACTATGATTTATACACTTCAGTTTATTATTTTGCATTTCATTTTGTTTTGTTAACTCACATAACATAATGGTGCGTTTATATACAAACCAAACCCGATACTTTAAAGTAGAAGTCTAGTGAAGTGTCATTTATAGCAACTTTTCAAGAGAAGAAAATCTGTTTTTTTTCTGTGCAATTACATAAATGGTTTGTTGATTTTACACCCAATAATTATAATATATTTTTACCACTTTACTAAATGACATCAACTTTCGTCTTTATTTTCCATTCATATTTAGCGTATGCCAAGCTCAGTAAACCTATCTTGATTTGTGTTTCACGCTGATCGGTTACAACTCAGATCTAACAACTCTGTTTGGTTCGCCCTCTGCAAGGTCTACTATATGAGATATTTCATGATCAATACCGTGTGTTGAATACCTCATCAGCCCTAATTGTTGCCCAGCTGCATAGCAACAAAGTTATACTCTGGTTATGCTGTCAAGTTGCTCAATTTAGGTTTAGTTGAAGCCCCTCAACTTTGGACCACACCACTTCCTAAGTGTTCATTAGAAGTTAATTCAAGAAAATCTGTTTCAATATATTTAATTTTAATAACTTATCAAAAGTACAGAACTAGTAATACTTTATCCTTTCGAAAATGTTTATGTATGGGAACTCATCAAGTTGACGATTACAATACTCATGTAACAAATAAGGAGTTAAAACAATTATTTAACAAAGTTTAAATGCTAGAATATATATTTTGGAGATTTTGGCAGACTCTTTTTGCCCTTCCACATTGACTTCGCTCCTTCCAAATAGGCTATTAATTTGTGTGTGGATCGTATTAGACAAAGTAAGGGGTGAGCCACTACAGTACAGGTGATTGAATGGTACTGATAGAAGTCACTGTCGAACTCACGACTTTGCTGCCATGGTCCCGAAGTTCGGCGCGCTAACCATATACGCCACCGACTCACTCTGTGGAGAATTCAATCTCACATTCACCCATTACATTCTTCTTTCCAAATATACAAAAATTATTTAATTTAGAAATCCCCTTTTCACTTAAACGTATCTAGAAACATAAGTTATGATTAAGGATATACAAAAAATAATACCATATATCACTGTCATTTTTATGCCTTAGGCCTATGTCTTCAATTCTTTGACAGCGTATGTTTAAATTTTAAAAATTCTTAAAATCCCATATCTAGCACAAGTAAAAATACAAATAAGCAAATAATGTAAACTAGTCAAACAATAGCAGATGATTTAGTTTTGATCTGACTGTACTAGCAATCATTGACTTAGCAGCTTTTACGTCTACGAGTGTTTACTCATAGCCGATGTGTTTAGATATCGTCAGGTATAGAGCATTATGGCCCCCGCCCCGTGGCCAGCAAATGTGCGGACGCTTTTTGAATAATGCATCGCCTGCTTTTACGTTAGAATGTTCTCGGTGTCCCCAAAGACATCCATTTTACATTCTCGAGGGCGTACATACTTGCACTTCTCTAACTTGATGAAAGGCTTGCACTTAAACATTTTTTGAGTGACTTATTGATTCAACCAAATTTTAGTTTTGTTCCTCCAAGAACATAAACCATCTTAAGGTACTTTTAAAATAAATTTGTATTCTTATTAAGAAAAATCATAAGTATCGCGTTTTGCGGGTTTTTTCAATGATAACCTAATGAACTCTTCAAAACTCAGCTCTTCAAAACTCAGTTAAACCGGAAACCACGGATGGATTGAGATTATTATTGCTAAACAATAGTTTTAATAATTTTGAACATGAAGCAATTACTTTTTTAACATTATTTTATGTTTCGTGCCCGTTTTTATTTTATTTTTTTTTAATAATAAATTAACTTAATATAGAGATTAGTATGTAGCGACTATAACTTAAACTGAAGTAAATTATGTAAGATAAATTTATTATATGAAGCGTTTTGAAGATTCAATAGCTTTTACAATATATTTTTTGATTGGCTGGCAATTCTTTTCCCACATATTTTTAAAAATATGGCTAAATACATGTGTAGACGTGATGCTAAAACAGAAAATTTGTTTGGCCCTAAAATCTTCAGCCGGTTGTTGTAGATAATGGTAATTTTGAAAAGAAATGATAACCACTCACGAATTTCGCTAATTCCTATTTATAAAAAAAGAAAAAAAAACATTAATCGGGTAATTTTGAGTGTATTTGGCAAAATAGTCATTTCTCTATAAAATAATTTACCGGGATATATTCCATCCGATTTTTTATGCTCTTTAGTAGTGAACCTTTGAATTGCTATTTATTTCTTCACCATGTTTAAAAATTAACACCGAACTTAGGTGTAATGAGATAAAGTAAAATATTATTAAGTTATTATACCGTGACTGATGTTCAAACAATTCTAGTTTCAATTTGATTGGATCCCCACCTGAAATTGTGCTAGTTGATTTTTAATCGAAACTGTAGCAATATGGCCGCTTCATGTAACAGGGTGTCCATCTCCACGCCGATCATGTACGGGATCGCTGGGGGCCTCTTCCACGTGACTATCATTTTGAAACCTACTTTCTTTATAATCTATCGATGTTTTCATTTAATGTTCGATAAAGAAACTTTCATATTCTCGTCTAAAAATCATTAAGTTGTGATCTTATTCTGGCTTTAATTTAATAGTTTTTTTGTGTATGCACTTAGTCTTAGAATCGATGAATACATAGTTATCGTCATGAACACATAGGTACCCAATGTCGAACATGACATTGCTATTAAAAGTTTAAACAGTTTCATGTGGTTTATATGACAAGTATACATCTAGATTAATTACTCATGAGGTGCGGTATAAAAGGAATAATAGTGTTTATTATGTTGAATAATTCATAATAACAATGATATTTCACTAATAAATACAGTTTCTCGTTATCTTCAGGTAGATAAAGTGACAAGCTGTTCAAGTTGTGTTACAAGTTCCGCCTGTTTATTCGGGTCAAGTTGAGAGTTTCATAATGAAATCACTTAATCAACGTCTATCTAATAACCCTTAGCCCCCATAACCTACGCTTTTCATCACCTGGATATTTAAAATGTTGAATGCTATTTTTTAATTAACTGTAAAAATTAGGAAAGAAAAAGACAATTTTATTTATTCTCAGTGATTTCAGCGAAACTTAAAAGGCTTAATTTCTTACGTCTTGTATGTTGTACAATCTGTGCAATTCTAGGAACTTTTCATGATGAAGTTTCGATATATATATCCCAACTAATAAACCAAATGTGCTTCATTTTTCCTTATATTTATAAATCTTAAATTTTAATATTTTTTCAATTAAGTGTAAATATTTTACTGGCATCACTTAATATTTTCTTTTTTATTACAAGTAGGCCTACAGTAGTACTTTTTCACAATTAATTTCACCACCCGATTTCAACGGGTAGATTAAAATGTAGAATTGTTTGCAAATAGCTAACTTAAACATTTTTTTTGTGAATACAGTACACTCTCGTTCATCGGAACTAATGTGGCGGACGGCCGGTTCGGATGTCAAAAAATTCCGATAAAGCGGAGTCCGTCGTGAGTCATCATTTTCGCCCGTACGGTGACCTTCGTGGTTGTATTCACTATTGTTTTTAATATAACACAAGAGATTTTATGAAAATAAGGCTCTCAAACTTTGAAAATGGTAACAATGAACCTATAGGAATAAAAACAACGCAGGAAATAAAGATCCAAAATCTTTATTCTCATATTCCATATTCATATTCCAGCAGTCAACTGACTTCCACGTAACACAGGTGCAGTCGCGACGCGAGACAGACTGAATGGCAGTTTGGGAAGCGGTCGACACTGATGTTCACTTCCTGCCCCCTTCCTCTTCTATTTTTGTGCGACTCCACGGCCTCGTAAATCACATCGATGGGTACAGATTACGGAAAACGCCCGATCACTTTTGATGCAAAATGTGATACTTCACTGTTGTGCGGATAGAACGAATGGAAATTGAAGGCGCTAAAACGGAAAAATTATTCATTTCGTAAGGAAAAATAATTAATAATATCCAGATTTTCAGTTCCGATGAAGCGGAGTTCGGATGTCGCCGAGTCCGATGAACGAGAGTGTACTGTAATATAATGCTGGTATTAAATTTCATTTTGAGACAAATTATAAGGATAGGCTACGGGTCTTTTACACAAGATCATGTGAGGTTATCCGAGGGAGAGGGGGGTCGAGGATATGGTGGCGGGGACCATTAACCGACCGTCAATAAATTGATAGCATCATTACGACCTCACCGGGAACCGGAAGTGAAAAGAACACTAATGATCTAGTTCCGGCCGGACAGTCAACTGCGGCACGGCGCGGCGGCCGAAAGAATTGTGGGCCGAGGCGATATTTTCTTGCAATACATCTCTCCATTGTGTTGTATCAGTTGTTTGCGGTTGCAGATTTTTTAGACTGAACAAAACACAATATTGGAATGACCTTCTGGTGTTTCTTTATAAACTTCGTTTGACTTCATTTTGATGTGTCTTGGCATGTACATGAAATAATCTTTAAGTAAAGGCTAATAAAAATTCATAACAAACTATTATGTTGAGCTATTGGTTATAATAATTTATAGTTTACTAACTTTTTCCCGCGGCTTCGCTGGCGTTACTGGCCGTCACGTTTAGATCGTTCGCTACGCTCACCCTATATTTAAGAAATCGCTGGAATACCTAAAATTGGAATTTTAATTTAATTGGTTTCTTAGCAACAAATAAATAAATAATAAAATAGATTTTGAAATATTTTTAAAAACAATTTTTTTTAAATTTTGTAAAAAATATTTGTAACAAATGTTTTATGTCTTAACATTTTCAGGAGAAAATATCAAATGCAACTTACGTCAAGACTAATAAAAATGAAATTTTTCATATGAAATAAAAATTTAGAACAAGTAAGATACACAACTGCTTATCCCAGAGATCGATGAGATTCTTTTCACCTACGAGACACTCACTACCTTTCTAACAGTATCTGTGGATTTCCCCTACGATGAAAACGAACTTAGATAAAAGGAGGAAAAGATGCTTCTGTATCAATATATAGATCGGTATAGTTAAATATCTTTAAAAATAGAATCATATGAAATGTTTCAGAATTATTTACAATGATTTCACGTGTTGAAACAATTATTTTAAAATTTAAACATTTTTATGTATTACGAGAAGTAGGCTACTAAGAAGTCTTTGTATTTTATTTGCTTCCGAACAATGTTAAACTACAATTTTAATGTAGATTTTACTTAGGACATATTACTTAATTGTAACCAAACAAATTAAAAACAATATACCATCACTGT